>JAGMWU010000646.1:1111-15960 GCA_018697195.1 Certhia americana | reverse complement strand
CCATCCCATCCCATCCCATCCCGTCCCATCCCATCCCATCCCATCCCACCCCCCGGTGTCGCCATGCCCGCGCTGTCCCCGCCAAGGCCGGCTCGCGCCGGGCGCACGCGGGGCCGAGCGCAGCGCCCCCCTCCGGCCGCGCGCCGCCGGTTCCGCCGCGGCCGTTGCGCTCCGGGCGTTGTGGCGACAGTCGGCGATCGGTGCCATGGCGGAACGCTCGCTGCCCGCCGGCCTCAACGCCAGCACCTTCCCCGCCAAGCTCTGGCGTCTGGTAAACAACCCCCGCGTCCGCTCCTTGCGCTGGGACAGCCAGGCCCGGGGGCTGCTCATCGACCGCCCGCTGTTCGAGCGGGAGCTGCTCAGCCCGGGCGGCGCCCACGTGGTGGCCGGCGAGGGGGCGGTGCCGGCCCCGGACTCCTTCCAAGCCACGCACTTCGACAGCTTCGTGCGGCAGCTCAACCTTTACGGCTTCCACAAGGTGCCGGGCTGGGTTGGCTCAGCTGTGCCGGGCGATGCCAGGGGCTGGCTCCACTTCAGTAATCCCAACTTTCGCCGCGACCGCCCCGACCTCCTGCTCCGCATCAAACGCCTGACCAGAGCCAACAGGTTGCGGCTGGCGGCGGGGCTGGAGGTGCGGAGCCGCCAGCCCAGCCGCTTCCAGCAGCTGCACACGGACCCGTCGCTGTGTGCCTTCCCCGCCGGGCAGCCGCCCACAGCTGGTGAGACGGGCTGGGAGCGGAGGGCGGGGAGGGTGCCGTGGGCTTTGGCCGTGGGCACTGCCCTGCTGGGCAGGAGCGGACCCTGCCCGTGCTGGGGCCGCTCGGCACAACTGTTCCGGCTGGCACAGGGACCGTCCCTGGGCAAGGCAGCTGTGCCGGCAGGGCCCGGCAGCTGTGCCGGCTGTGCCGGGCTGCCAGGGGCTGCGGGACAGCCCCGCTGGGGCTGCACTCTCCATCCCCCGGCCCACTCGGCCCGCAGCTGGCCCAGCCCTGCACCGCGGCTGACGCTGCTCCCTGCCCGGCCCTGGCGTGCTGGGGGAGCTCTCCGAGAGTGCCTGTGAACCATGGGCTCGCTCGGTCCTGCTCAGGGCAGGGACGCCCGGCGGGAGGGAGCCTCCCGTCCCTTTGGAGCAGAGGGGAAGAGACCGGGCAGATGGGTTTCTCACAGTTGCCTCCTGCCGAGGAACGGCAGTGGGACAGTTTTCCCAGACAGGTGAACAGATAGGGGAGAGCTAAGTAGACAAAGAATTGGTTGTTGCAAAGCCCCAGAACATGTGAGGGTTTTTTTTCTCATTCTGTCTGAGAGGATGGGAACTTTTGGCTTCCTTGCCGGAAGGATGGTTGCTGCCAAGGGAGACACACACAAAGGCCGATAGTGACGAAGCCTCTCGTTTGCTTCCTTTTTTCTTCCCTCACTGCTGTATAGCTCCCTTGTGCCAGAACCTTGCTGCTGCCTCACCTGAGGATTCGGAGCTGCCTCTGGACCCCTCCAGGACAAGTGCAGATGCTCAGGACTCCGAGGCTTCCCCAGCACCTGCCAAGAAAGTCTGTGCCACCTCTGGACTTCTTGGGGTTTCGCCAGTCGAACCATCAAGAGATCTCATCCGCAAATTTAATCTCCGTAAACTCACCATTCCACTGGTTCGCACTGACCTTGAAGCTGCTTGCAGGGCCCTTCGAGAGAGCAGCGGCTGCACATCTTCGGAGCAGCACACTCCAGCCCATGACCCATCAGGTGGGGCAAGAGTTTCTACCCTTGCTTTCCAAACAGGTCCTGGTTAATGACCCTCTGAAGTATTTTCCCGCAGTGCTCTGTTGTGGGTAGATCTCAAATGAGAATCAGGAAGAAAGAGTCAAGTCGCTTAGGAGGAGGGACCTTGAAAACAGAAGGATTCTCTGTCTGTTTTTTCCTGTCCTTCCCCCAGATGTAGAGTGTCTCCTGGGCATTTTCCAGACAGCCTCTCTGCTGAGGTGCAAGGGTGAGGTGAAAAAGACTGCCTGACAATGGTCAGTGTTAGGTGAACTCCCCTCTTTCTTTGAATGAAGCCAAGGACGGTGATAGGACATTGCAGATGTTTGAGACTGTCTGCCCAGCAGATCAAGCCGTGCCATTGAAATGAGCTCTGCGTGCCCCAGAACAGCTGCAGCTGCAGATTACAGCCTCATCCACAAGGTTGTTTTTAGAATAAACTCACAGTTTAATTTCAGCGCGAAGATCTGATCTCTTTCTGGGTGAATCTACTTTGTGTGGTCTTTTGTGATGAGAAAGTCAAGCAGCCAAATACAAATGATGATGGGGAGATGGGAAAGGCTGTGATTATAAAGTTTCTGTGTGCCTTTGGAGTGGAGGGCAAAAGTCCTGGCAGTTGCCTCCTGCCGAGGAACGGCAGTGGGACAGTTTTCCCAGACGGGTGAACAAATAGGGGAGAGCTAAATAGACAAAGAATTTGGTTGTTGCAAAGCCTCAGAACATGTGAGGATTTTTTACTTTCTCATCCTGCTTGGGAGGATGGGAGCTTTTGGCTTCCTTGACGGAAGGACGGTTGCTGCCAAAGGAGACACACACAAAGGCCGATAGTGACGAAGCTTTCCCTTTGCTTCCTTTTTTTCTTCCCTCACTGCTGCACAGCTCCCTTGTGCCAGAACCTTGCTGCTGCCTCACCTGAGGATTTGGAGCTGCCTCTGGGCCCCTCCAGGACAAGTGCAGGTGCTCAAGAGCATGAGGCTTCCCCAGCACCTGCCAAGAAAGCGTTTGTCACCTCTGGACTTCTTGGAGTTCCACTGGAGAAGCCAGGCCCACACAGATTTCAGCTCCAGCCTGAGCTCATCATTCCACCAGTTCCTCTGGACCGTCAAAGCACTTCCTTGGCCCTTCCAAAGAGCAGCAGGTGCACATCTCCAAAGCAACACTTGCCAGCCTACAGCCCATCAGGTGGGGCAAAAGTTTCTAGCCTTGCTTTTCAGAAAGATTATGAAAGTTGACTGTTTGAAGTGTTTTAACACAGTGCTCTGTCACACGTACATCTCAAGTGAGATGGTACAAAGTGTCAAGTGTACTCGGAAGCAGAGGAGTGAATACAAAAGCAATCTCTCTCTCTGCTTTTCCTGTCCTGCTGCAGATTTTGAGGGTGTTCTGGGCATTTTTCAGACAACCTCTCTGCTAAAGTGCAAGGGCAAGGTAAAAAACATTTGTCCGCAACTGGTCAGGTGAACTCTCACCTTTGTTTGAATGAAGCCAGACTAGGACTCTTGTAGGATATTGCAGAGTTTACAGATTATCTTTCCTTCCAATAATGCTATTAAATTTCAGTGAGCTCTGTGTGTCCCCAGAACAGTTGCAGCTGCAGAATACAGTCTCACCCACAAGATTGCTTTTTAGAATAAATTCCATTAAATTTTAGCATGCGTGTCTGCAGATATGGGCTCTTTCTGGGTGAATCCACTTTCTGTGGTCACTTGTGATGAGAAATTCCGAAGCTACCAAGTCCAAAAGCTACTGGGGAGATAGAAAAGTCTGTGATTATAAAGTGTTTTTGTGTATGTAGATCAGGCTTACAATCCATCCTTCAATATACATATACCTCAATTAGCATAAATGCTTTTTAAGAGGAAAAACTCAGTCTTCTAATTCCCTGGGAAGCTTGAATACATTTCTGGAACTGAGTTTGCTGTGTGCTTCCTCTGGTGTTTGATCCAAGGCAGCCGTAGAGCTCTGCATCCCAAAGATACATGCTGGAGCCTGACCAATGTGTTTGCATTCTTGCAGCCACCCTGGGAACTTCAGCCCTCAGTGCTCCAGCTGGCAGAGCTGGTTATGCAGCATGGACGGCCCCCATCTGGCTATGGAATACTCCTGGGGAAGAGGAATTGCCACCGCTGGATCTGGACCTGGTGCTTGAGACACTGGAGGAGATGCTTTCACCATCCCTTCCTGAAAGGTCTCCCTCAGCTCAGGTGACTCCATTGGACAGGGATGAAAAGGGCTGGACTGGGAGCTTTTGAATGTTGTTGCATGGCTGAGAAGCAAAGGACTTCTTGAGTTCAGCTGTGAATGGACAGGGAAGGATTTGCTTGGTAAAATAAGATTTTTAAAAGAAGAGGGATGATAAAAGAAGAGGGATGCATCTTCCCCCTTAGTGAGGATGAGAGGTGTAAGCCGGTGTTGGCCACTTTGGGTACTCCTTTTCCTGGGAAGAATCCCTCCTGCAGGGGCATTTGTGGTGAGGAAGTGGAAGCTTTGTGGGATCTAACAGGCTTTGTTTGATGGGAAGGAAGGGAAGAGTGTTTGGAGAATTGCCACTGGAGACAAAGTGTCCCATGCCTGGAGAGGCATGCAGGAGGTGTCTCTGTTCCAGCAGCAGGTGTGGGCTCTGCCTCTTCTGGGCTGGAAGGCCAAGGCAGAGCAAGGGTTGGGCTGCAGCTGCTGCTGCTGCTGTGTGAGCTCTGCTGTGTGTGCATGTAGGCACTCCCAGAGCCATGTGTGGAGAAGGGCTGGAGCTGCGGCTTTCTTGTCCTCTCAGTAACCTGGTGTGAGCAGTCCAGTTTTCTTCTGGGAAATCCTCAGCTGGGCAAACTGGCCAGCCTTGCTCTCCGTGTTTCAGAGCTCTGGCACCTTGCTCTTGGGCATCTCTGTGGGAAGAGATGCGTGTTCCCATGCAATCCCTGCAAAGCTGCAGCCCGGATGAGACTGTTCTGCTCTGGGCTGTGGAGGGAGGAGCACATCCCTGTGCCAGGAGCCGGCTGGACTCCTTCCTTAGCACCCATTCCATGAGTTCAGCGTCACCCCCAGGTTCAACACTGTCAGCTTTGACAGCTTTTGGACTGTGTTTGAGAAGTCAGTCTTTTTGACTGTTGCAGGCCTTTGGGACCCAGACTTCTTGTTAGAGACAAGGGATTTAAGTGTGTGAGCCATGGAGCCTTTAGGGAACAGATGTGTTGGTTTTGAGGCCCCATGACTTGCATGCTTGGTGAGAAGGACAATGTTGGTGCTGGACATGAAATGGTTAAAGACTCCTTTAAGCCCAGGGGCTGCTTCTGTGATGAAGAGCATTTAGTCAGGGATCATTAGTCCTTGTGTTTGACAGATTCCCTCTTTTGACTTAGGAATCCACTTTCTCTTAACTCTTGCTGCTTCCCAGACTTGCCTATAGTGTTCAGTTTCTGTATTGGCACAGGCCTTTTTGCATGTTATTGTACAACTTTGCCAAAGGATTTCTCTGTTTCGTTTGATATGCAGAACCATTGTCTGCTGTAGATTTATTATTGAGGAAGGGCAGACGCAAGGTTGGGAGGGAGATTTTTTTTGGAATTGCCCATATCTTATTGCCAAGCACGATGACCTTTTGTTTTCTGTAAACTGACACATACTAGATTTCAAAAGCAATTTGTTCCTCAAGAGAAGAATATATTGCAGGCTCTAAACTCTTGTGTCCATGTAGAAAACACTGAGTGATCTTTGGGTTTCTTTCTGTTTTTCTTTCAAGGGGCATAACAATGTTGCCCCTGAGTCTTCAGCAGGGGAGTCTGTGAGCAGGACTGCAGGAGAGGGAGCTTTGCCTGGCACCAAGAGCTGCGGGAAGAGTTCCCAGGAGCCCGAGGAGCTTGGTAAGGAGAGAGTCCACACTGGTTTGGAGAGGCGTGAGACGGCTGCTCTGAGCCTGCCTCTGACAGGAAGGGAGATCAGAAGAGCTGAGTTCTTGTCTGCAGGGCTGGTGCTTCCTGGTGACTTTAGTTCAAATCCTGCACTGGCACAAGCTCCTCGAGCCCTGCCCTCCACACTTCTGCAGAGGCTCTGACACTGAGAGTCCTCTGCTGTGGCAGGAGTGCAGGGAATCAACCTGACCTTGTGGAAGTTGTGTCACCAAGCCGGGTGTCCCAATTTGGTTCATAACTCAGCTCACAGCACCCTCAGCTTCAGCCATTTCAGTGAGGACTGAGGCCTCTCTGTCAGCACAGAGAAAGAACAAGGCTGGGCTTCTTTGGGGTAGCGGGGCTGTCTGTGTTTCAAACTCCCATGGGTGCCATTTGCACTGTGAGTGCCGAGACTTTATTGAGGTACTTCAATGCATTACACAGTTTTGAAAACTTGGAAGGATCCCTGTTCTTTAAAGAGCAGGCTTCAAATTCCCAAGTGAGAGTCTGCCTTTCAGACTGTCTTTTACAGTCATTGGTAGAAGGAGAGTTACTTCCAAAGGGAAAGATGCTCAGAGGCCAGTATTGACTCGGCGTTCCCTTTGCTTCCCAGATATCCATCTGATCTACCTTGCCAGGAGGGCTGCCCTGCGTGGGAAGAAGGATCAGAGGGAAAGCCTGTGACCATTGGGCAGGTGGAATCCCTCTGTTTATGGATACATTTAGAGATTTCTATAGTTATATTTATATATCTGTAGAGTTACATTAATAGATTTATATGGTTGTGTTTGTATGTGCAACTATTTATACATCTATGTAGTTTAATAGTTATAGATGTGATAATTCTATGTATGTAGTTAGATTGATAGATTTTCAGATTGACGTTTATATATGTATAATGTAATGTATATGTATATAAAGAGAGAGAGAGAGAGTTTTATTTATATTTATAAATGTGCATAGTTAGTTAGAGGTATATGGAAGTTTAGATACATAGATTCAAGTTTGTGTAGGCCTAGGCTGCATTTTTACCTCTTTACCTCCTTGGCTGCCTTTTTCATCTCCTGTTTTTTCCCCTGTGCCCCCTCTGTGCCCTCTTTCCGTGCTGTGTCCGAGCTGGCGGCCGGGCCAGGTGAAGCAGCAGTTCCAGTCCCGGGCATCCTTGGTGCGGTGGGAGCTGCCAGTGGCCCCAGGCAGTGTCCCCTGAGGAGCTGCTGAAGGACGGTGAGACAGAAGGGGGCTGAGGGGGCGGTGACACTGAAGGGACGGTGACTTTGAGGAGCTGGTGGGCCTGAAGGGGGAGCAGAGAGCGATGGTTGCACTGAGGTGACAGGGAAGTGGCACAGGCTGAGGAGGATGGCGAGTCTATGGGGACTGGATGGGTCAGAAGGGGCTGGGGGGGGGGGGGGGGGGGGGGTGTGGGGGGGGTGAAAAACCGGGGGGGGGCTGGGGCTGTGCTGGGAGGATGGCAGGGCTGAGAGGTGATAGAGGGGGCCAGCAGGGAGCACAGAGGGGTCAGGGACTGGAGAGGGGTCAAGGCCAGGCCTTGGAACCAATTCCAGAGCCTCCACTTTTGCCGCAGCTGCACTGAAGACCTTGAGAAGACCTGAAGAGTGACAGGAGCCAGCAGGGAGAAGCTGAAGGCCACCAGCAAGAGCAGTGAACAGGGACCTGCTGAGAGGGCCGGTGAGGCAGGGTGGGGCTGAGGGTGCTGTGAGGGCTTTGGCCGTGGGCACTGCCCGGCTGGGCAGGAGCGGGCCCTGCCCGTGCTGGCACAGGAGCTGTCCTTGGGCACGGCAGCTGTGCCGGCAGGGCCCGGGAGCTGTGCCGGCTGTGCCGGGCTGCCAGGGGCTGAGGGACAGCCCTGCTGGGGCTGCACTCGACACACCCTGGTCATCTTTGCCTGCTTTTTCTTTCTAACCCAGCTGGGCAGCCTCTGAGATTTTCTCTTCCCTGATCGAAGTGCCAAGGGAAACGTCCCCTTTGCTTCCCAGATGTCCCATTTGTCGACCCTGTCCAGGAGAGCTGCTCTGCATGGGAGGAAGACACCGAGGGAGAGGCTTTGAAGATGGGGCAGCTGGAGTCCCCAGAACTGCTTAGAGTTCTGTTTAAAGATGTCTAGCTTTGAATGTAGAGAGGGATAACTGCATGGATATTTCCATATGTATTTGTAGATATGTACAAATATGTACATATGTACAAATACAGGTTGGTATTTGTATAGGAATTGCATATATTGTATAGGAATTGAATATATTATATAGGAATATTTATATATGTGTGTTGTTATATTTATGGATGTATGCTATGTATATACGTATGCATATATATACATACGTGTTAGCAATTACATGTATGTGTATATACGTACCTAAACATACATTTACGTGTTACATCTGTGTTTAGTTCTATTTCCTGTGAATACAATCGTGTAGGTATCTATATCTGCATTATTGATGCAGTCATGGGCATATGGCTCTTTAAATAGGTATATTTGTATCGGTAGATATGTTCTATTTTTATATTTTTGTATGTATATTGGTCTGTTTCTGTCTATTTAATTATACTTACACATGTGTTCAGATGTATAGCTTTATATTTGTATTGATGCAGTTAGATGGATATTTAGATTGGTACAGTGATATTTTTATATTTATAGACATATAAACATGTATATTGGTACAGTGATATTTTTATATTTATAGACATAGAAACATGTATTTAGACATAAAGGCATACATAGGTTTGGTTTATATAACTGCTTATATATATACGGTGTGTAATATGCAATGCTTAATCTATATTTACATCTGTATATTGTTACATATGTGTTTATATATGTGCATATATATGTATTTAGTTCTGCTTAAAGATATAAGATATAAAGAAGCAGTATAGTTGTATAACTCTTATCTATCGAATTCTTAGTGTAGGGCTATTTAGATATTTGTCTATTTCTATATGGGCTGTATGCTTGTAGTAATATGTAATAAATTAAGCTGTTAAACACCTAATTGATCTTTGTGTATAGTGAGTTGTTATAGAGTTTGGCAATAAATTAAGTTTTTGTTAAAGGAAGTTGGTGTTTGTATATTTTTACAGAGCATTGTTGTAATAATCTAATAAATTCTCTTCTTTAACCTTAACTGAGATTTGTATAGTTCTGTGTTGTCAGTGCAGGTGTAGTAATTTGTAATAAATTACATTTATCAACTGAAATTGATTCTTGTTTGTTTGTCGATCAGCTGTGCAGCTGTAGCAATCTGCAAGAAACGACATTTGTCAGCTGCAATGGGTGCTTTGTCATTTGTGCTATCCAAAGCAATGAGCAGATGTAAATGCTGGAGGATTTTGGCCATGGAATTCTCCAGCCATGCCCAGCACATGCCCCTCTTGCACTCCGGCTGGGCAAGGGAAGCGCAGATTTGGGATGGCAGCAGAGCCATAGGGTCGCTAAGAACTCGCTACAAAGCCTGCTGAGAAAACTCCAGACTCCACTGAGCGTAGAACTCCAAGCAGGAGCCACCCGGGTGTAATGATCCCGTTTAAACCCAGAAAAGTAAAGAAGCTAAGTCTCTCCGGAAAGAACTTAGAAGGTTCAAAATACGCCCAAAAGTGAGATTAAAACTGAAGAAAGTTAGATGCTGGAGCCAAAAAAAATGGCGTGTTTTATTTAATAGTAAAAGAGGCAAAGAAAAATAAAGAGAAAAGAGAAAAACAAAAGAGATAAAGAAGTGTGTGTGGGGTTGGGGGAAGAGGGAGAGAGAGACAGGGGTTAGGTGGAAGCATATCACCCATCCCAGGGTCCCAGGGTTGTCTAGTTGCTCCTCTCCATCTGGTCTTCTTGGTGGCAAGGGTCCCACGCTGTGCCGCCACACGCCGAAGAGTAGAGAACTCCGTGGATTAATGCCCACCTTGGGCAGGTGGGAATGCCCAGGTGCCTCCCTTGCAGGGGGCAGTTTGACACTGTCCCTTGCAACACTGAGGGTCTGTTGCATCATGCTGCAGTACTCTGGTGTAGCGTCTGGGGACCCCTTTGGGGGGCCCTTTGATGGGCCATGTCACCGCCTCTGTTGTGGATAAGCTTTCCTCCGGGTGGAGGGCCCCACAGATGGTGGGGCTGGTCTGCACATCGGAGGATGGGCAGCCACTGTGCCTCTCACCAGAGGCTTTCCAACACACAGCCAGATGTTGGAATTGAAGGTACAGAGAATTCTCAGAGCCGTGTGCATGCAGACTCTGAGATAACGATGGATGCGATGTTTGACTTAGGACCTTGGAGAAGGCTCGGAGAGCTGCAGTAAAAGTTACTGTTCTTACAGTAAAAGTTATTGTTCTTACAGACAAGAAGTAAAATGTGGGTTTATAGTTTAAGGAGAAGTATGCTTTTGGTAAGCAAAAATATGCTTTATGTTAACAAAAGAGGTATGTAACTTGTCAGACAGTAGAAGATGTTGAAGTTTAACCATAGAACTTCCTATAGAATTAGCGAGAATCTGAAGAAGTATCACTATAGGTTTGTGTAGCGCTATATGATTGGATAAGAGAAGACACATTGTGGTAGAGCTATGTAAACCAAAGCAGCTGATGATTGGTGTAAAAATTATTTGTAAGCTTTGTGGAAATATTTGATTGGCTAAGAAATGCTTAGAAGGCCTTGTAACTACAATTAGTTGGGCTTCTGACATGATGGCGTTACATGCAACACCTCTAATGATATTGCTTGTCCAAGAAATCATTCTTTATAATGCCACTCAGTTGTCCCCATCTCTCGAACCCCAATTCCCAAAGCCTCTCTCTCTGCCCCCTCCTTTGGTGTGAGGGTCTGTGCAAGCCTGGCAGCTGATAGCCCTGCGGCTGTCGTCTCCACCCTGAAGGTATTAGGCTTGTGCTTTGTGGATGTCCCCATCCCTGAGCTGTTACTTTATCTTATCTTCATCAGCAAATGGTGTAAGGCCTCTCAGAGCCCCATTCAAGGTGTGGTGGTCATCTCTGCAGCTTTTGTAACAGTTCTTCTGTAATAGGCAAAATTTCATAAATATGTTTAAGTCATAAACTATAATATTTCAGTCTCTGACATCAGGGAGGACAAATCCACTCCCCATCCCCATGGGCAGCTCTTTAGGAAGCACTCCAAGTCCCTCTGAACATCATCCTGGAGACCAGAAGCCAACAGGGATCCTTGAGCCAGCTCTGCTGCCTTTGGCAGCACTTTGGCAAAGGAGCTGGAGCAATGGGAAGGCAACAGTGACTGTAACTGCTGCAGGCTGGGCATGAAGGGAGGGCCATGGACACAAGCGCTGAGATGCTCCAAAATCCAGGAGAACTGGGAAGCAACAAGGTCTCAAACTCACCAAAACGGTGGCAGCCCTTTTTGTGAAGTTCCCTGAAGGAATTCTCAGGGAAGTTGCTGCTGGGATCAGCAGTAGCAGAAGCCAGCAGAATCTGCTGGGTTTTCCTGGGTCTGCGTCCAGGACACAGGCTGTGATGGCCCCTGCTCCCAAAAAACCCTTTCCCATGGAGGCTGCAGGGCAAAAGCAATCCCATTGCAAAAAGAGGAGCTTTGCAGTTGAAGTCCACTGCCCCCGTGTTTAGGGAATGAATGCCTGCCACACTTAAAGCATAGCAAGTAACCTTGGGCTCCACGAGGCAGAGCCTTCAGAGGGAAAGAGAGGTCAGGTGCTCACATGCCTGAAACTCCTTCAGCTCTCTTCTTCTGTTGAATGAGAAAAAAAGAAAGCTGAGGAGAGGGAAATGCAGTCCTTTAAAAAAACATTGCGTCTAACAAGTCCTTTGGGAGAAGAAAAGTAGGCAACAACTTTGCCTTGTTTTCATAGCCTGTGTCTCCTGTAGAGGAGACAATGGGATGTACAGCTCTCGGGAGCACAGGGCATTGCACAGAACTGTGCGTGTGCTCAGCAACTCAACCCTACTGGTGCACTTTGTAAGGACACAGACAACAACTGGATCGATGTATCCACACATTTACAAAGTATTGTTAGCAACAGGATCTAGGTATTTGCTCCTGGGGAAACAGGCATTTACTTTTCGGCATTTAGAATTCGGACAAGGCCACATCAGGCCCTGCCTGGGGCTTTTGGTTCTAAGACAACTCCCTTGGCTCCTCCTTGAGTCCTGGCCAGGCTCAGGGATAAAACCAAGAGGAGAAGGAAATCAGATGCCCCGCACCAGAAGTTCTGTCAGTTGAGTTGTCTCGGGGTTCCCCTTGCCCTTGTACTCCACTCTGCCTGCACAGCAACTTCAGCTCCTTTCTGAGGCTGTGGGGAGGAGCACAAAGGCACTGGCTTCCAGAAACACAGACACTTGGAAAGTGGACAGGGACCTGGCACTGTAGGCAAGTCCCAGCAGGAGTAGATGCAGCTGGAGCAAAACATTCCTTTCTGCTTCTCCTGGAACCAGGGGCACAACCCACAGCGCCGGGAGACTTACCCAGGGCTGGCCACTAGCACCCAGGCTCTCCAAATCGCAGCATTGCCCAGGGAAAGGCAGTGACAGGAGAAGCATTATCCAACCACAGGCAATCCATGCTGACTGGTCCCACCACTCCTCCCTTCATAGAAAACCTTGGCAAGATGTCAGGAGTAGCCGTGGACACATGATGCATGTGGCCAAGGGATAGCAACATGGAAATGCAGAAGTTGAAAACAAGAAAAAATATTTTCTTCCTTCTCCTGACAATACGCACTGGTAGGGACATTGCTTGCTGATGGAGGGGGAGGTGGCAGCCCAATTGGCTGGGATAAATAAAAAAGATAGGCCCAAGTTCCCCTCATCAAGGAGTAGGCCTAGGACCCTGGGAAGCAGGAGGCTGGAACCTTAGACTTAAAAGGTCAGACCCCACCCTATAGCCATTTACTCCCGATAAATCCTATATCCTGCTAAGTTAGCCACTCCCCTTTGTCTTTGTATGCAGCCTCTGGACTGGGTGCTCTCTGAGAACTGCTCCAGGCCACACGGTCTCTGGATGCTGCCTGGGAAGCACTCTATGGATTAAAGGACATCTCTGGTCACCCATCGTACCCCGTCCCATTTTTACAGCCATGCTCCCCTGGCCAAACTGGGTCAGAAGTAGCAGGGGAAACACACACACACACGCACACACACACACAAACACACACCCCTCGACTGACTGCTACAAGGTGACATCATTGAGAGGCAGATTGTGACATCTTGTCCCTCCCAGCTTGTATTCAGACGTGGGCAGACCTGGGGCCACTCTGGCTCTGGCCTGAACCCCTACTGAACATGACTGTGAGGTATGGAGGGTCAAGCCAGGTTTCTCTGGTGCTGAGTGGTGCCTGTTCTTGGCAGGTTCCAGTGCCAGCCCCAGAGCAACCAGTAGGGTTTCCCCAGCACTGCCTGGCTGAGGCAGCCAGGTGCTTGCTGCCAGGGTTCTTGCAGTGCTGAGGGGGAGCTGTGCAGGACAACATCCCCCCCCAGCATGGCCATGGGGCTCTGGGAGCTGGGGGGGTGTCCTTCTCCAGCAGCCTGGCCATTCCTTCCTCCCCTCTCCTGCAGGGTGTGAGACCAGCGAAGGAAAGCAGCTCCTGATCCTCAACCCTCCTCAGCACACTGCAGAGGCCAAATATGGCCACAGAGACAGATGGCAACTGTGCCATCTGCCAGGACACCTGGGATGATGTCGCTTCTGCTCTGCCCTGTGGCCACCGTTTCTGCCGGGGCTGCATCCTGCAGTGGGCACAGATAAATCCTGTGTGCCCACTCTGCAGAAAAGCAATAGAGACCGTCAGGTTTTCTGACCACGCAGGAGAGTCTCTGGAGATTGTCATCACAGCCCCTGAGCAGCTGACAGTGGCCATGAGCCGGGCAGCGCGAGTTCCCGGCAGGCAGGATGAGAACAGCCCCCATCCCCCTGTGCCAGCCCACCCCTCTTATCCCCAAGAGACCCCAGCCCAAGCTGTCAGTGGTGTCCTGCCTGAGGTCTGGGCACAACTTTTCCGTCGACGACGGGAACTTCTGTACCCTGTGCGGACTTGGCTGCGTCAAAGGATGGAGACAATGTACGGGGAGAGGTGGTGGCTTGCAGAAAGCTGCATCCTGTACATGCTCTGTGTGTATGGGCCAGACCGGGAGATCATGATCCAGAGTTTACAGAGCATCCTGGAGGAACACACAGTGCCACTGGTCCAGGACACCATTGACATCATTGTGAGACACTGCAGCTCAGGGGCCCAGAGGCTGCTGCGCTCCCATGCTGCTGTGGATGGTGAAGACAGCCCAGAAGCCAGCAGCAGCTCCAGCTCCATCTCCAGTGCCAGCTCCAGCGCCAGCTCCAGCGCCAGCCCCAGCCCCAGCTCCAGCTCCAGCTCCAGCGCCAGCTCCAGCTCCAGCCCCAGCTCCAGCTCCAGCTCCAGCTCCAGCGCCAGCGCCAGCTCCAGCGCCAGCTCCAGCTCCGGCGCCAGCTCCAGCGCCAGCTCCTTCAGCCCCAACAACTCATCTCAGTTGGGGACTCCAGCCAGCAGCAGCGCTACAGTCTCCAAGGAGAAGGAGGAAGCCACCTCAGGAGATGCTGCCCACCCCGGGGGTCACAGCCACCCTGCAAGTGTTGCCATGTCCACAGGGCAGGAGCAACTCCAGGAGGAGCCAGAGCAGGAGGTGGTGATGTTGGCAGCTTCATCTGCCCAGAGCCACAGGCCCAGATCCCCTGGCCTCCAGTGTCCCCCAAGGAGAAGGGCTCCTGAACCCCAGGACCCTCCCCCCACCTGCAAGAGGTCCCCCCACCAGCAGAACTAAAGGGCTCTTGCAACCCTTTGTTTAGGAAAAAAGAAATAAATTGTTATTTCCTTCACATAGTCTCAAGGCACTGCTTCCTCAGCCTTCTAGTACCTTCGCCCTTGCCTTTGTGCCCCACCACAGCTGGCACCCATGTCCTGAGTGGCACAGCCACAGGCCCAGGGCCATGTGGGCAGAACCTTTTCCAGCAGGAAATCTGCTGCAGCCAAACACCTGCAGGGCAGCAGATGCCAAAGACAGAGTGAGCAGCAGGGGTAGCTGGTCTTGACACAGAATGAATTAAGGAATGCTCCACTCTGGACCTCTCTGCATGGCCTCCAGTCCCTCAACAGCACTCCCCATTTTGGGATAAGCATCAGCATTGGAACTGGGCATTCAATCGCAGCATCCCAATCTTTGAAAAATCCCAACCTTGTCCTTCAGCCAGGCTTCCACCTGTTGCTC
>JAGMWU010000645.1:2629-23110 GCA_018697195.1 Certhia americana | reverse complement strand
CTAGGTAAATGAGCTTTCTTTCTAGGAGAAATGGGACCTCGTTTGTGTCCACCCCTTTAGAGCCGGGTATGGGCTCCTGCCAGCTGAAATTCCGCACCGTAGAGGGTGGCCTCCAGACCCCAGCTGGCACCACCGAGGAAGCATGCGGCATTTGGAGTGGTAGTCGTGCCCTGCAAACTGACACCAGGAACATGGGTAGGTGAGCTTTGTTTCCCAGACAAAATGGACCTCATTCGTGTCCACCCCTCTGGATCCGGGAATGGCCTTCTGGGGGCCCAAATTCCGCACCGTCGAGGATGGACTCCAGACCCCAGCTGACACCAGCCAGAAAGCAGGCTGCATTTGGAGTGGGAGTCGCGCCCTGCAAACTGACACCAGGCGCATGGCTGGGTGAGCTTTGTTTCTCGGAGAAAAGGGACCTCATTCGTGTCCACTCCTCTCAGACGGGAATGGGCTCCTGCCGGCTCAAATTCCGCACCGTCGAGGATGGACTCCAGACCCCAGCTGGCACCACCCAGAAAGAAGGCTGCATTTGGAGTGGTAGTCGCGCCCTGCAAAGTGACACCAGGAACATGGCTGGGTGAGCTTTGTTTCTAGGAGAAAAGGGACCTCATTCGAGTCCACTCCTCTCAGACGGGAATGGGCTCCTGCCGGCCAAAATTCCTCACTGTCGAGGATGGACTCCAGACCCCAGCTGGCACCACCCAGGAATCAGGCTGCATTTGGAGTGGTAGTCGCGCCCTGCAAACTGACACCAGGAACAAGGGTAGATGAGCTTTCTTTCTAGGCGAAATGGTACCTCATTCGTGTCCACTCCTCTGGAGCCGTGAATGGGCTCCTGCCGGCTCAAATTCCGCACCGTCGAGGATGGACTCCAGACCCCAGCTGGCACCACCCAGGAAGCATGCTGCATTTGGAGTCGTAGTCGCGCCCTGCAAACTGACACGAGGAACGTGGCTGTGTGAGCGTTCTTTCTAGGAGAAAAGGGACCTCGTTCGTGTCCTCCCCTCTGGAGCTGGGAATGGGCTCCTGCCGGCTCAATTCCGCACCGTCGAGGATGGACTCCGGATGCCAGTGGCACACCCGGAAAAGCAGGCTGAATTTGGAGTGGTAGTCGCGCCCTGCAAACTGACACCAGGATCATGGACGGTGTGAGCTTTGTTCTAGGAGCAAAGGGACTTTGTTAGTGTCCACCTCTGGAAGCCGGAATGGGCCCTGCCGGCATCCAATTCCGCACCGTCGAGGATGGACTCAGAGCCAGCTAGCACCACCCGGAAAGCAGCTGCATTTGAGTGGTAATCCCGCGCCTGCAAACTGGACGCTCAGGACTGTGGCTGGCGTTGAGCTATTGTTTATAGGAGAAAGGGGACTTTGAGTTGTGTGTCCAGTTTCCTCTCCACCGCAAGAAAACTGGGTCAAAGGGTGAGGGGAGGGCTGGGGAACAGTTATTTGGGATGGTTTTCTTTTTGAATGATTTTTATTTACACTGCAGCAAAGCGTATGCAGAAATCGCGCCTTCTATTGTTATTGGATTGTTGTTATAATTAACAAAAATGTAAAGGCAGGACAAAATATATCCATGTGGACATAGGGGAATGTTATTACAGAGTAGCAGGAGGCAGCAAATGTAAAAAACTGAACAATACAGGGAGACACAGAACAATTCCTGAGGGATAGATAGTACTTCTGATGCCTCAAAAGCAAACACCTGCTGAAAAAGAAGCCATAGGTAGAAAATGCACTCTCAGAAATGGAGAGCTTTGTATTACAGCAGCTCTACGAGAGAGATAAAAGGGCCCCTGGGATGAGGGGGATTAATTAGGGTGGTGGACTCGGGCTGCACAGGTTGACATGGGGATGACAGGCTTGGTGGCACTGGGGGTAACATATGGGCGGCATCTGGCGGTGACCAGGGTGACAAGGGTGGTGAGGGGTGTGGCATGCCTGTGTCCTGATGGTCACCCAGTGGTGGGGTGACTTGGGTAGTGTCCAGTGTGATGATTTTTCGGAGGACATTCAAGGACATCGTTGACTCCCAAATGCCAAAGATTGAGGACTATTGGTGACACTGCCCCCACATTTGGTGCTTGGGACATTTGGGAGTCGTGATCGCAGGTGTTGGACATTTGGGGATACCTGGGGAACACCTTTGGTGGAACCAGTGAAAGACATTCAGGGCCCCCGGGACCTTTCCTTGGGGACATGGGACACTCGGGGGGGGGGGGGGTGTCCCATGCTGTCCCCCAACCCCCTCCCCTGTAAATTATTTGCACTTTAATAATATTTATTAATTAACAAAGGATTATTTATAGATTATTTAGGACCGGATGTCCCAAAAAAAACAGGGGTGACAAAACTTTGGGGTGGCACTCAGGGACTTCTGGGGGGTCCCCAACTGCAATCCCCCCCCAATTTGCCCCAGGACCCCCCAAAATTTGCCCCAGAAATCAAATTTTTGCTAGAAGATCCCCAAATTTGTCCTGGTCACTCAATTTAACCCCAGAACCCCCAAACATTTGCCACAGAGCCCCCAAATTTACCAAGAAACTCCAAATTTCCCCAGATTTGCCCCAGATCCCAAATTTAACCCAAACAAGTCAAATTCCACACCCCCAGAACTCCAAATTTACGGAAAAACCCACAAATTGAACCAAGTAACCCTCAAAATTTGGTTGTCCTCACCACCCCCCTCCATGTTACCCCCTCGGCACACCCAGGCCAGGTGCTCAGAAATTACTTTTTGAACAAAAAAAGAACAAAAAACACACCGAAAAAAGGGTGGCTGGACGGGGACAAAAAGGTGATGGAGACAGGACTCCTCACCTGAGGAGAGTGACTTCGAGGGCAGTGGACACCCAAGGGCAGGGTTGGTGGACTCAGATGGACAGCAAAGAGCGTCATGGCACATCTTGTGTCCTCAGGTCCCCTGTGATGTGTCCCATGACAGCTGTGCTGTTCCCACGTCTTTTATGTGTCCCAGTGTCCCCTGTGGGCGTCCCCTGTGATGTCCCCACCAAACCCCCATCCCTGTGATGCACCCATAACGAGCTTGAATGCTCCCCTGTCCTTATCGTGTCCCCTGTGGTGTCCCCTGTGCATGGATCCCCATATGACCCCTGTGGTTGAGTCACACTGTGATGTTCCCACCAACTCCCCCGTCCCCTGTGATGTCCCCATACCTCCCCAACACCATGTCCCTATGTGTCCCCATGTCCCTGTGATGTCCCCCCCCATGTCCACCCGCCCATGGACACCCAACACCAACGTGCTCAGAAAATTACTTTTTTTAACCAAAAAAAAAACCAACAAAAAAGCCCAAAAAACAGAGGGGACAAAACGGTGACCGGAGAAGCAGTGGCACCCGGGGAACTGGGTAGAAAACACGAATGGCAGGGTGACACCCAGGCGGGTTGGGCGACTCAGCGAGGACAGCGAAGAGCGTATATGGGCCTCGGCGAACTCGAGAAGTGTGGCAGCGCTCCTGCAGGGCAAGGGGTCCTGGCAGGAGCCCTCCGAGGGCCACTCTCCAGCCAGGTGTCCTTGTCGATTCAGGTTGTATGAGAAAGCTGGGGACACGGGGAAAACAGCCTGTGGGGACACAGGACAGCGTAACGGGGACAGCGGGGATATAGGGGCAGTCGGGGACTAAATGGGGGATATAGGGGACAGAAGGGACATGGGGCAATGCGGACTGTGTCCCCACTCGTGTCCATCATGTGTACCCCACGTCTGTGTCTCTCTCTGTCCCCTTCTGTCCCTATCCTGTGTTCCCCACACTGTGTCCCCCACGGTGTCCCCCACTGTGCCACCCACTGTGTCCCCATATTGTGAACCCCCCATGGCCTACATGTTCACCCCATGTCTCCCTAATGTCCCCTCATGTCCCCCCCTCCCCATCCGCCCCACACATCCCTGGTGTCCCCCCAATGTCCCCCACCTAATGCCCCCCATGTCCCCCCCCATGTCCCCCCCCATTGTGTGTAGGTCCCTAGAATGTCCCTGGTGTCCCTAGTTTGCCGCGTGACCCATGAGGTCGCTGGCCTGTCCCCACACCAGGTACTCGTGTCCCCTGCGCAGCCGCAGTGTGTCCCTGCACTGCTGGTGGCTCACGAACGTCCTGTTGCTGCCACCGGGGTTCTCGTCTGTGCCTGGTCACAGTGTCACCATGTCACCATGTGTCACTGTGTCACCGTGTCACTGTGTGACTGCGTCACCGTGTGTCACCATGTGCAACCGTGTGCCACCATGTGCCACAGTGCATCACTGTGTGTCACTGTGTGTTACCATGTCACCGTGTCACCATGCCATCTCCACCCCACAAACAGGACAGCTGTGGTGGCACCACCCCCCTGGTGACACCAACTGTAGGTGGCACTGGGACCCGCCAGCTCTGCCAGCAGCCTTGGGTGTCCCCAATGCACCAGGGTGACACTGACCCAGCTGGGTGACAACGAACCCCCTGGGTGACACTGACTGGTTGTCCCCAAACAGCCCACTTGAGTGTCCCCAGCTGCAGGTAACTCCCACCATGTCCCCACCCTGAGGTGGCCCTGTCCCCACCCCATGGTGGCCATGTCACCCCAAGATGACCATGTCCCCCTGAGGTGTCCTTGCTCCCACTCCATGGAGCCCTTTTCCCCAACCCAAGGTGTCCTTGTCCCCACCCTTAGGTGCCCTTGTCCCCATGGTGGTGGCCTTGTCCCCACCCCATGGTGTCCCTGTCCCCACGGTGTCCCTGTCCCTGTGGTGGCCGTACCGATCTTGATGACCGACAGGACATTCATGACGTAATTGTCGTGGGACGGGGTCTCCTCGCGGGCCACCAACCTCACCTTGTACACTGCCAGGGGACACGGGGACAGTGCTGTCACCCCTGCCAGGGTGGCTCCTCCATGTCCCCAATGTCCTCGCCGTGTCCCTCCCCGCCCAGTCCATGTTCCCAGGGTCCCCCAACTCCACCCACTGTGACTCCTTGTCACTCGATGTCCCCATTGTCCCCAATGTTTCCAATGTCCCTGATGTCCCCTACCAATGTCCCCAAAACCCCTCAGTGTCCCCAATACCCCTGATGTCTCCATTGTCCCCAGTGTCTGCAACATCCCTGTTGTCCCCAGTCTCCCCCATTGTCCCCGATGTCCCCATTGTCCCACCGAAGTCCACCCCGGGCTCGCAGGCGCGGTCGATGCGCTGGCTGACCGTGAGGGCCTCGCTCTGCTCCTGCCGCTTGAAGCAGTTCTCTGTGGGGACATGGGGACATCAAGGGGACATCAAGGGGACAGAGCCACCACCAGGTCAGCTGTGGCTGGGACCTGTCCCCATCACAGCCATGGCATGTGACATCTCATCAATGATGTGTCCCCACCACGGCGGAGCCACAACAGGTGACAGTTTGTCAAGGACGTGTCCCACCATGGCTGTGGCGTGTCCCCTCACAGTCAGGACAGGTGGCATCATGCCACTGTGTCCCATCATGGCTGTGATTTGTCCCATCCTGACCCTGTTCCCCTGTCCCCATGATGGCAGGGATGTGTCCCTATCATGGTGACATGTGACAGCTTGTCAGTGACATGTCCCCACCCTGCCAGGGCTGTCTGCCCATCCTGTCCCCGTGGTGTCCACACGGTGTCCCCAGTGTCACCTTCGGCGCAGTGACAAACGTCCCCCTGGCAGATCTTGTTCAGTTTCCCTTCTTCCTTTTCTGGGTGGTAGAAGCGGGTGCAGCGATCGTCTGTGGGGACACGGGGACATCAGGGGACAGCAGGGGACAAGAGGACAGCAGGGGACATCAGGTGAAAGGTGACTTAGGTGACACACAGGTGACCCAGGTGACACACAGGTGACCCAGGTGACACACAAGTGACACACAGGTGACACACAGGTGACACACAGGTGACACACAGGTGACACAGGTGGCAGGGCACACACCGATGCTGTAGTAGCTGTAGACGCTGACGGCCGCGGGCTGGATCAACCCCACCTGGAATCGCTGGTGAGCCTTGAAGGCAAAACACTCCTGGGACCTGTGTGACACCTGGGGACAGGGACAGGGGACAGGGAACATGAGACAGGGACATGGGCACAGCGATGGGGGCACAGGGGACAAGGAAGGAGAAAGGGAAAGAGACAGGGGACAGTGACGGGGACATGGGGACAGGGACAGGGGACATGGGGGTGGCACTCAGGCTGTGAGTCGCCCTGTCCCCAGCCTGTCCCCAGCCATGTCCCCGTGCTGTCCCCACCCATCACCTGGAGCCATCTCTGTCCTTGTCACCACCTTGAGACTGTTTCTGTCCCTAGCCCTGTCCCCAGCCACGTCCCTAACCCCAGCTGTGTCCCTGTCACAGCCCTGTCCCACTCCTGTCCCTGCCCATGTCCCCAACTCCATCCTGATCCCTGTCCCCATCCCTGTCCCTGTCACCTGTCCCTATCCCCCTCCTACTGTATCCCCATCCAGTCCCTGTCCCATCTTGTCCCTGCCCCACCTTGTCATTGTCCCATTTTGTCCCTGTCCCGTCCCACCCCTGTCCCCACTGCCGTGTCCCCGCAGTGTCCCCACCTTGTCCAGGTAGATGACGACATTGCTCCGCTCCGTGCCCTGGTCCAGCTCGAACTTGGAGATGTACCTGTCCACACCCTCGGACAGCTGGGGACATGGGGACAGTGACAGTGACACCAGGGACAGTGGGACACCGGGGACAGCGTGACACCAGGGCACGAGGGACACCGGGGACAGTGTGACAGCAGGGCAAGGGGGACGATGTGACACATGGGACAGTGTGACACTGGGGCACAGGGGACACTGGGAATGTGGGACACCAGGGACAGTGTGACACTGGGGACAGCAGGACACGGGGGCCAGTGTGACACCAGAGGGGACACGCAGGGACATCAGGGGAATGCAGGGACACAAGGACCCAACATGTGGCCAAGTGGGACACGGTGGCACAGCGTTGGCACAGAGGGACACGGGGTCCCCTGGTCACCCAGGATCCCCTTGCGATGTCCCCATATGTACACTACTGATGTCCCTGTTCCCCCACTGACCCTCCTCAGGATTCCTGGACGTCCGGGCGAGAAGCCAGATGAGCATGGACACGCCAGGTATGGACATGGTGGAAACCACACTATCCAGGTACCTGTGGGCGCAAGGCTTGAGGGCAACCCCTCCCTGTCCCCCAACCCCACCATCCGGCACTGTCCCACAAACAATTCCCCTCCCCCATGTTCACCCCTGTGTTCACCAAAGGTCCACATGGGACAAGGTGGGGGCTGAGTGCTCTTTGTGCCAAGTGTCTCCATCCTTGTCCCTGATGTCCTGCTGTCCCCAATGTTCACCATTTTCTCCGCTATGTGTTCCCCAATGTCCCTCACACTGTTCCCCACCCTGTCCCCTAGTGATCCACACAATGCCCCATCCTGTCCCTGATGCACCATCACACCAACATCCCCTCATGTCCCCAATGTCTCATCCTGTCTGCTGTCCCCAGTTTCGTCCCAGTGTCCCCAGGGCATATGGTGGATCTTGACAGGACTGATGACATCCTCCTCTTACTTGCCTGTTACGCGGGTGGCGGCCAATGAGGGACATCGAAGGGGACATGGGGTCACACATGGGGGGACACGACAGGAACAGTGAGGACAGGGAGGGGGGAAAGGTGGAGGACCTCACCCAATATTACATCTCCACGTCCACGATAAGGTCGATTGTCACATTTGTCATCCTTCTCACGGGACCTTTGGCTGTGGTACACGGTCACCACTGTCATTGTCCCTTGCACGCCCTCGGCTTCACGTGAAGTCCCGTTTCAGTTGGTATGAGGGGACAGGGGACGTTGGGAGGGACAGGGACATCCCAGGAAGGACAGGGAGAGGTGCAGGGGGGTGTGGGGACATAGAGGGGACAGGCAGGACAGAGAGAGGGTGGCAACGTTGCAGAGGCAGAGGGGACAGGGACGTTGAAGGACACGGAGGGGACACAGGGATCAGGAGGACAGGGAGGTGACAAGGACACTGCAGGTCGCAGCAAGGGAGGGGACAAGGGGACAAGGTCAGGCTGGGACATGGAGGGGACAAGGACACTCTGGGGAGGGGACAAGGTCAGGCTGGGACATCCCAAGACTTGAGAGGACACAGAGGACACATGGAGGGGACATGACAATGGTGGCCATGGATTATCCCCGGACATGAAGAGACCCCGAGGTGACAGTGCCAGGTGCCAGGGACAGCGACAAGATGGCAGGTGCCAAGTACGTGGGACATCCCAGGTCTTGACAGGGGACAGGACAGGGAGGGGACATGGAGGGAACAATGACAATGGTGTCCATGATGATAGGACGGGATTATTCCAGGCTATGAGGAGACCCCGAGGTGACAGTGCCAGGTGACAGTGCCAGGGGACAGGGCCAGTGGCAGTGACGGGTGCCAGGTACCTCTGTGGAGCGGGCCACCAGCGCGTTGCGGTTCTCGATGCGGTATTTGATGGGGTTAGCGCGGCGTGGCAGCAGCACCGACACGTCCAGCTCCAGCTGCTGCTGGGCCTGCGTGGCCACCTGGTACTGGGCCAGTGCTTGGAACACCAAGATGGTGGCCTGAGGGGACATCAGGGTCACCAGGGCCTGGGGACACTGGGTAGACAGCCCACAAGGGCTCCTGGGTGGCCCTGGTGGCCTGAGTGGACACCAGTGTCACCAGGGCTCGGAGACATCACCTGCAGCACCCCCAAAAGCTTCTGAGTGACCTTTGTGCTCCTGTGCCACCAAAGACGTCCCCAGAGAAGACAACCCCCATCCCTGCCACCCCCCAGCACCACCAGGTGTCCCCTGAGATGTCCCCACAGGTGACCAGGGGGGTGTCCCCGTGTCCCACCTGTGTGGAGCCGTAGCCCCCTCCGTAGTAGTTCTGCTGGGCCAGCCACCGGACCACCGGCCCTGCCAGCTCCGGCTTCTCCATCTCCACCAGGGCCAGCAGCGCGTAGGACGTGCCCTCGATGTTGTAGGTGCGGGCGTTGCGCTCCTCCCAGCTGGGGCCACCTGCAGGGACATCGGGGACACCCTCAGCCACCCCGCAGCCACCTCGGTGCAGCCACAGATTGCCACCCCAGATGAGGTGACATCTCAGGAGGTGATGGGAACCCAAAAACACCTCCCCTGACCCCAAATTCCAACCCTTTCCAGCCCAAGGTGAGGCGTTATCTGTGAGAACCTTGTAAGAACCCCAAACCCTGAGAGGATTCAGTTGTGGAGAACCTTGTGAAAACCCAAAACCACCTTCCCTGACTCCAAATTTCAACCCTGGGTGAGGATAAAATACTGGAGAACCTCAGGAGAACCCAAAACCAGCGTTGGAGAACCTTGTGAGAACCCAAACCCGCATCCCCTGGCCCCAAATTCCAACCCTTTCACACCAACAGGAGAGGTCACTTTTGAAGAACCTCATAATGACCCAAATTGGATTCTCCAGGTGAAACCACCTCCCCCTGCCCCAATTTCCACCCCAGGTTTGGTGTCACCTTTGGAGAGCCTCATAAAAACCCAAAACCACTTTTTCTGACCCCAATTTTAACCCTTGTTGAGGTATCACCTTTGTAGAACCTCATGAAGACCCAAACCCACCTCATTTCACCCCAAATTTGACTCCCCCCATTGAGGCATCACCTTTTTTCATGAGGACCTTCTCACTCTTCAGCTTGCCGGCCAGGGCCAGCGCGTAGGACGCCAGGGCCACCGTGTAGGGCCGGGCCAGCTGCTCGTAGCGCCGGGCCAGGAAGTCAGCGGCTTTCTTGATGCTCTCGTCCAAGCTCTGGGAATGAAAGATGGGAAATTTGGGGTCTTAGGTGGCTTCCATGAGGATCTGGCACCTCCGCGATGTCCCTGTCCCCACGCCAGGGTCACTCACGTTGACGTGGTCCTTGCAGATGGCCCGCGCCTCCTCCAGGGCGATGAGGACGAAGGCAGTGAGGGACACCTCGGGCTCGGCGCCCACATAGCCTCCCTGTGGGATGGAAAAGGGGGAAAAACCTTGGGATCGGGATTTTCCCAGCTCTCGGTGGTCCCCCAGAAGATTATTTCGAACATCTGTCCTTGATGGTTGGATGGACACCCGAGGGACATCCAAGGGGACACTGGAGGGACACTCAAGGGACACCCAATGAACATCCAAGGGACACACAAACTACACCCAAAGGACACCCAAGGAATGTTTGACCTTCACCTGACCTTCACCCTAGGAACACCCAAATGTCAACCAAGGAACACCCAAGGAATGCCTGAGGTTCACCTGACCTCCATTCAAGGAACACCCAAGGAACATCCGAAGTTCACCAAACCTTCACCCAAAACCCACACAGGATCTCCCACCCTTCACCCAACCTTCACCCGAGTAGAGGTGTCCCCCTACCACCATCTCCTTATGGATGACGGGCGCATCCTCCTGGAAGACCCCATCCGGCTTCTGCTTGTTGAGGATGAGCCACTTGACGGGGCCACAGATCTCGCCGTGCTCGATGTCTGCCAGCTTCTTGGCCATGGTGAACACCTTGACCACGTAAGCGGTCAACCTGAGCATGGGGGACACCTGAGTGTGGCGTCCGGCCCTGTCACCTGGGCCGGGTGGTGGTGGTGGCAGCAGGACCCTCACCAGGTGCTGGAGGGGCGGCCGATGAAGGCGGCGTAGGAGCTGTCGGGCTTGCGGAAGGCCAGCTGCTGGGTGTAACCTGCCAGGAGATGGTGGCTGGTCAACACAGGGGGTGGCCGAGGGTGGCCTCAGGCCACCAATGTCCTCCAACGGTCAGCACAGTGTCCAGGGGTGGCCTCCAACTTTGGACAACTTTGTGGGACCCCAAAACCACCTCCCCTGACCCCAAATCCCAACCCTGAGAGGATTCAGTTCTGGAGGACCTCATGAGAAATCAAAACCAACTCCCCTGACCCCAAATCCCAACCCCAGGTGAGGATTCAATCTGGAGAACCTCAGGAGAACCCAAAACCAGCTTTAGAGAACCTCGTGAGAACCCAAAACCACCTCCCCTGACCCCAAATCCCACCACTTTTTTGGGGGGCTGCTCCCACCTTTCCTGATCAGCTCAATGGCTCCCGCTCGGCGGTCGACGCCGAAGTTCTCCCACTGCTGGGTGTTGTCCAGGTAGTGGACAGCGATGACCGTAGGGGTCAGGGCAATCATGTTCTGCTCCCCACAGCCCGACGGGGTCACGATCAGGTGCTTCAGCTTGGCCCCGTCGATGGCCTTCTCCATCATGATGGACACAGGGTTGCCTGGGCCACGAGGGGACATGTCATGGCCCAGGATGTCCCACCAGTGTCCCCCTGTCCTCATGTGTCCCCTCCTCGGTGCTCACCCTGGATGCTGACTTTGGTTTCTGACTCCGTGTCGGGGACGATGTCCGAGAGGTCTGCAGCCTTCACCCGCTCCTCCTGTACCCCGTCTGTGGGGCGGGGTGGACGTGGGTGACCCCAAATCCTCTTCACATGTCCCTGAGGTGACCCCAGCCCCACCCCACCCATCAGGGTGTCCCTTGTCCCTCCAGACTGTCCAGGGTCGCACCAGGATGTCCCTTCTCCTTTGAGATGCCCCAGTTCCATGGTGGGATGTCCCTTGTATTCCAAGTTGTCCCAAACCGGACCTTGGGGGTACCTCCTCAGTCCCTCCAGATGTCCCAAACCCACAGTGAGACCTCCATGTTCCCCACAGATGTCCCAAACCCACAGTGGGGTGTCCCTTGTCCCCCAAAATGCCCCAAAACCTGACCTTGGAGTCAGTCCTTAATCTCTCAAGATGTCCCAAACCCAACGTAGGACCTCATTGTTCCCCAAAGGTGTCCCCAACCCACAGGTGGAACTGCCCTGGCCCCCAGAGATGTCCCAGAGCCATGGTGGCACTCCGTGGTCCCCAGAGGTGTCACTCACTGACTCCCTTGTTCTGCGGGTCCAGCTCCACGATCTTCACCGTCTTCTCCATCCGCATCCCCTCGGGCTGCCCGGGGCAGAATCCGGATGGAGGTGGGGCTGGGGCTGGGGTCCTCCCCAACCCCACCTGGACCGGCCAGGACAGGCCTCCCAGTATAAACCAGTACCCCCAGTGACACACTGGGACAATGCCAGGGGGCCACACAGAGCCACCCTGAGGGGACAATCCTTCATCCCACCCTGGGCCACCCTGAGGGGACAATCCTTCATCCCAGGATGAATCCTGGAATCAGCCAGGTTGGAAAAGACCCTTGAGGTCATCGGGGTCCAACCTGTCAGCCAAGGTGACCTCGTCACCACACTGACCCCTGGGGTCACCACGGGTGACAGGGCGTGGCACCATGTGGCACCTGGTGTGGTGGACCTGCCACTGAAGAGGGACAGAGGGATGTCACCGTGCTGAGGACATCTCAGGCATGGAGGTGACCAACCACTGAAGGGGGTCACAGAGATGTCACCGTGGCAGGGACATCTCAGAGACAGAAGTGACCAGCCACTGAAGTGGGACACAGAGATGTCACCCTGATGGGGACATCTCAGGGATGGAGGAGGTGACACCATCACAGCCACTAAAGGGGGGACACAGAGATGTCACCATGCCAGGGACACCTCTAGAGTGCACAAAGTGACATCCCCAGGGCCACTCACCACGACTCGGAGTTTCTTCTTGACCCCGTCACCCACGTACTGGTTGCGGACGGCGGCCTTGACCTCGATGTCCAGCAGGCCGAGCTTGAGGGGGACGATGACGAAGGACACGGTGCGCGAGGACTCGGCCTTCATGCGCAGCACCTGCTGGTAACGCTGCTTGGCCGTGGAGGGGCTGCACAGGTCGGGGTTGTAGACCAGCTCCACACGCACCTGGACGGGCACAGGTGAGGTCACACACCTGGGGCGGGGTCCCGGGGCGGGTCGTGGTGTCCCCCCAGGAAAACGCCCCCAGCTGACCGTGATGTCGTGCAGCCAGTAGTTGTAGAGGATGGCACGGATCTCCACCTGCTCGTTCCTCACCACCGAGTAGGGCAGGCGGAGGTCGATGAAGAAATCCTTCATCACCGTGATCTCGTAGGGGTCGGCCACGCACAGCCCTGGGGTTGGGGACACGCCGGGGTTTGGGGTCAGGGGACAGCTGGTGCCACCAAGGCAGCCCCGAGGCCTTCAGAGGCTTGGGGAGACCTCCCAAGGGTAATGGGATCCTCCCAAAGGTTATGGGATCCTCCCAAGGATAATGGGATCCATCAAAAGCTGTGGGATCCTCACAAGGGTAATGGGATCCTCCCAAGGGTAATGGGATCTTCTCAAGGGTTATGGGATCCTCTCAAGGGTAATGGGATCCTCTCAAGGGTTATGGGATCCTCCCAAGGGTAATGGGATCCTCTCAAGGGTTATGGGATCCATTAAGACCCACAGAGTCCTCCCAAGTTTTAGGAGACTCCTTGAATCCCAAGGTTTAGGGGATCTCTCAAGATCCATGGAGTCCTCCCAAGGTCTGGGAGATCCCCTTGAATCCCTACAAGTCCTACAAAGGTTTAAGGTGTCTCTCAACATCCATGGAGTCCTTCCAAGTTTAGGAGATCCCTTGAATCCCAAAGAATTCTCCCAAGGCTCAGGAGATCCCTCAAGACCCATAGAGCCTTCCCAAGGTTTAGGGGATCCATCAAGAACTGTGGGATCCTCTCATGGTTTGGGAGATCCCTCAAGGTCCAAGGAATCCTCACAAGTTTTAAGGGATCCATCGAACCTCACAGAGCTCCCCCAAGTTTAGGAGATCCCACGAATCTCATGGAATTCTCCCAAAGTTTAGAAGATCCCTCTAGTGCCAAGGAGATCCCTCCAATCCCAAGGATGGCCGCCAAGCTTTGGGGCATCTCCCCCGCAGATTTTGGAGATTCCCCAAATCCCAGTGGACCCCTCCAGGCTTTAGGGGATCCTTCAGGTCTCAGGGACCCCTCCAAAAGATCTGGGGACCTTCTGCTGACCCCAGGACCCCCATGGTCCCCCAGCACCCCATACCTTTGGAGGGGGAGAGGCTGACGGCCAGGACCTCCCAGGTGGTGATGGAGTCCTGCAGGTACACGGGCAGCGTCTTGGCTGAGACCCTGGGGGGGACAGGAGTGACTGAGGGGGTTACAGCCAGCCCCAGGCCAGGCCCAGGGGGTGTCACTGTGGGACCTCCATGGTCCCCACAGATGTCCCCTACCCACAGTGGCACTGCCCTGGTCCCCAGAGGTGTCCCCAACCCACAGTGGGACCTCCCTGGTCCCCAAAGATGTCCCAGACCCACAAACCCCCAAGCAGGACCAGGAGCTTGGAGATGACCCCTGAGTGGACCATGACCTCCCAAGGCTGGACCAGGAGGTCAGGGGTGACCCCTGCCTGGATCTGGGGTGACCATAACTGGTCTCCAGGGACATCTGAGCTGGACGGGGACAGGGTGACCATGTCCTGGGGGGCTGGGACAGGAGTTCCAGGCTCACCCCAGCTCGTTGGGCGGCTCCGTCAGCTGCTCCACCTGCCACATCCAACTCTCGGGGAAGAGGCTCCTCGAGACAATGTCCGAGTCCGGCGAGAACAGATCGTCCTCCTCCTGGCCTGGGGGTGGTGGCATCGGCCCTCTCGAACGTGGGCTCAGGGCTGCGAGCCCTGAGCGGAGCCGGTATCACCCCAGCGCCACCCAGTGCCACCCCAGTGCCAGCCCAGAGCCACCCAGTGACACCCCAGTGCCAGCCCAGAGCCACCCAGTGCCACCCAGTGCCTCCAAGTGCCACCCCTTGT
The DNA here is from genome assembly GCA_018697195.1 of Certhia americana. Classification (NCBI taxonomy): domain Eukaryota; kingdom Metazoa; phylum Chordata; class Aves; order Passeriformes; family Certhiidae; genus Certhia; species Certhia americana. The sequence continues at coordinate 8,354 of JAGMWU010000645.1, read as the reverse complement.
CTTGCCCAAGTAAGGTTACTCAATGGCCAGTCAATGGTCACCCAATGGTCATCCAATGGCCAACCACTCATCCACGGGTTGTCCAAAGGTCATGTAAGGAGTGCCCAAAGGTCACCTGGCCTTCCCCCAAGGAAAGCCCCAAAACCCACCCAAGACCTTCCGAACCTTCACCCAAACTCCACCTGAGGTTCACCTGGCTTTCCCTGAAGGAACTCCCAAGGAACACCCAAGGAACACCCAACCTTCACCCAGGCTTAGCTCAAGCAAAGTGCCTCACCTTCACCTGAGGTTCACCAAGCAACACCCAAAACCCACCCAAGATACTCCCAACCTTCACCCAAGCTCTGCCCGGGGTTCCCCCCGACCTCTCCCACCCCGCCGTGACCCAACACTTGCTTCTGGCCAGCCCAGCACTGGGTGACATGCTCTGCTGGTCCCGCTTGGCCTTGATGTATCTGCAGCAGTCGAGGAAGGCGCGGACGCAGGACTCGCCCTCCTGGATGTACTCGGTCCTCTGCTCACAGCTGTGTCCCATCGGGTTGTCCCTCATCCCGTCCTCGCAGCACTTCCGCTCCAGCTTGTCTGAGTACTCGGCCGCTGCCAGACACCGGGACAGGGCTGGGACCGGCCCTGGTGGCTCTTGGAATGGGGACCTTAGGGGTGTGGGACATCTTGGTGGCTCTTGGAATGGGGGCCTTGGGGCTCTGGGACACTCTGGTGGCCCTTGGGGACATGGGGAACTCTGGTGGTCTTTGGGACATGGGACACTGGTGGCTCTCAGGGGTGTGGGACACTCTGGTGGCTCTTGGGGACTCTGGTCTTCCTCAAGGACATGGGACACTCTGGTGGCCTTTGGGACATGGGACACTGGTGTCCCTCAGGGACATGGGACACCCTGGTGACCTCAGGGACAAGGGACACCATGGTGACCCCAGGGGCACAAGATTCCTGGGGACAAGGAACACCCCAGTGCTCCTGGGGACAAGGGACACCCCAGTGCCACCTACCCTTGGTGCCCTTGTACTCGGCGAGTGCCAGCGAGCGGCGCTTGCGTTTGGCAGGCTGGGGACATTTGACCTCTGGGGACAGAGGGAACACCGGTCAGGACCCCACGGTGTCACATCCCAAAGGTCAGGGTCACTGCCCCACCCCTGAGGTGTCACCTCCCCCATCTTTGTGGTGTCACCTCCCCTGTCCCTGGGGTGTCACACATACTTGAAATGTCACATCCCAAGTTGTCACCATCACCATCCTCCAGATGTCACCTTACAGTGTCACCTTCCCCATCCTGGACATGTCACCTCCCCCATCCCCAAGGGGTCACCTCTCCCATCCCTAAATGTCATCTCCCCTGTCCATGAGGTGCCACACACTTGGAATGTCACTTCTTCCATCCTCAAGATGCCACCCCCCTTTCCCCAAGGTGCCACCACAGCTGTCCCAGCCCGTCCTACCTGACCGCTGGGGGGTGGTGACCTGGACGTTGGTGGCCAGGCTCAGGCCAGCGTCCGTGAAGACCCCAATGTTGTCCCTGCCACTGCCCGGTGTGCAGCCGATGTCACTTTTCTCCACTGTGTCCCAAACCTGTGCACACAGGGGACAGCTAAGATGGCCACCAACACCACACAGGGACAGCCGTGATGGCCATGGCCGCCCCTTGGGGACAGTGGGGACAGGGCCACCCACCCTGGTCTGGGTCAGCTTGTTCTTCTTGCTGAGGACAAAGACCCCCTTGTCCACGGCCACCAGCCCCACATGGGCGTTGTGGTCCCCCTCGATGCGCAGCCTCATCGGTGTCCCCGGCTCATGGACGCGGTTGTCACCTTCCGTCGCCCCCTTCACCACCAGCTGCCACCAGACACGGGAGGGCAACGTCCCCAGGATGTCCCCAAAAGCCACATTTGTGTCCCCACCACCACCACCTCTACCACGGGGGACACCAAGTCCGGACCTCCAGGGGTAGTTGGTGGCCATGGGCTTCATGTCTGGGCCACCACTGGGCCACCAGACCACCAAACATCTCATGGAGTGCCCGAAGCCACCCAAGTGACACCAAATCCCCACCAGGGGACACCCAGGTCCCTCAATGTCCCCCCAAGACCTTCTCAAGGTCCCTCAAGAGCCCCCCAAGGACCCCCCAAATCCCTCAATGTCCCCCCAGGTCCCTCAGGGGCCCCCCCAAGTCTCTCAATGTCCCCCCAAGTCCTTCCAAAAGCCACCCCAAGTCCCTCAAGGAACCCCCAAACCCCTCAAGGCAATTCCAAACCCTTCAAGGACCTCTCAGGTCCCTCAAGGCCTCCCCCAAACCCTTCTGCAAGCCCCCCAAGCCCCCCAAGGGCCACCCCAAGCGCCACTCCAGCCACCACCAAGGGCCATCCAATGTCCCCAAGACCCCTGGACCCCCCTGGGGCCATCAGGGGGACACTCACGGTGCCCATGCAGGTGTCCTTGACATCCACCCAGACAGAGTCGGCCACGATCTCGCTGGGCAGGACGTAGTAGTAGGCCACAATGCGGAAGGAGGGGATGAGCTCGGGTGTCACCGGCAGTGTCATTGTCACCAGGCTCTGGCCGGCCTCGTGCTGCTGCCGGCCGGCGCGCAGGATGCGGCCCTTGCTCATGATCTGCCAGAAACACCGGCCCGGTGGCCAGCGGGACCGCCAGGTGGTCAAACCAGGGGAGGGACACTGGGAAGGGGTGGTGGCACCAGGAAGGGACACTGGGAAGGGGTGGTGGCTCTGGGAAGGCGTGGTGGCACTGAGGAGGGACACTGGCACCAGGAAGGGCTATCCCAATGACACAGGGACAGGTCACGGTCCCCCAGCCCCTCTCAGGTGACACAGGGACATCTCCAGTCACAGGTACCCACCAGGTAGGTGAAGTAGGGGACGGAGTTGCGGACGTCGTTGTTGCTGGTCTTGAGGTGGAAGTTGACAGCCAGGTTGTCCCCAGGCTGCAGCTCGGTGGCGGCCACCGCCAGGTGCAGGAAGTTGCCGGAGCCGGCCTGGCTGCGGTAGGCCTCGGCCGTCATCTGCCGCGAGGCCTGGCGCTCCGGGGGCAGCCCCTTCTGGGCCGTCCGCACCTGTGACCGGGGACACGGTGGCACTCGGTCAGCGGGGAGGGACGTGAGCCTGGGAGGGGTCAGCAGGAGGGGCTTGGCCACCACAGAGGTTCTGTAGAGGTCTTGGCCATCACGGAAGTGTGTTGGTCATCACGGAGATGTTGGCCATCATAGAAGTCTTGGCCATCATGGAGATCTTGGTCACCACGGAAATCTTGACCATCATGGAGGTCTTGGCCGCCATGGAGGTCTTGGCCACCACAGACGTCTTGTCTGTCGCGGTGTCCCTGCCCCTTCCTGGTGCCCTGGCCCTTGGTGACCATCTCCATGGTTGAACTGACCACCTTGGATATCTTGGCCACTCAACCACCGTGGTCCCTCTGACCTTGGCCCTTGGCCATCCTCAGTGTCCTGGCCATTTGGGTCTCCCTGGCTTTGGCCAGCCCAGTTCCTGGCCGCTGGTGGCCCTGGCCACATGCCACCATGGACAATTGACCACTGTGGACACCTCCGCCAGTCTCTTTGACACCTGGTGATTGGTCACTCTCATGTCTTGGTCAACCTAACTGAGTTGGCCACCGTGGTCAGCCTGACCTAGGCTGTCCTTGTCCTTGTTAGTGACCAGGACAGGCCTGGTCCTTGCTCACTCCAGACATCTTGACCACTGCAGTCACCTCAGCCACAGGGCTGACCTTGGCCATCCTGGTCTTTGGCCAATGATGAGTGACCAGGATGACCCTTGGGCCACCATGGATGCCCAGCCCATCCTGCTCCCCACATCCTGCTGTTGGTGACCACGACCATGGGTCACTCCAGACGTCTCAGCCCCCCCAGGTCACTTCCCCATGCCCTCGGCCACCCCAGCGGCAGTGTCACCACGGTGTCCCCACTCACGGTGATGGGGACGCTGTCCTTGTTGGCCGGCATGTTGAGGACCAGCCTGGCCGTGCCATCGCGCTGGGTGGACACCTGGCCCTGGAAGCCATCGGCCTGGACGGTGACACGTGGCGCTGGGGACTCGTCGGGGTTGGTGACATAAACCTGGAGGGGACACGGGGAATTGACATGGGGACATTATGTGGGGATGTGGAAGGGGACACTGGCAAAGGGTGGGGGCACCAGGAAGGGATGGTGGCACTGGGAAAGGATGGTGGCATTGGGAAGGGACACCAGGAAAGGACACTGTGAAGGGGTGGTGGCACTGAGGAGGGACACTGGCACCAGAAAGGGCCATCCCAGTGACACAGGGACAGCCCACAGTCCCCCAGCCCCTCTCAGGTGACACAAAGACATCACCCAGCCACCGATTTCTCCTCCACCCCGACCCTGGTTGTCCCCTGTCCCCATCCCAGCTGGGACACCCCATGGGCCTTGTGCCACCACCCTGGGCCACCGCTGTCTCCAAGATGTCACCAACCGTGAGGTCAAAGGGCATCCCGGGCTTGAAGTACTTGGGGGTGTGGGTGAAGTGGAGGCTGTAGGGGGACGTCACAATCCGGATGCCACTGCGCTGGGCCTCCACCATGTCACTGCCTGTGGGGCAGCAGTGGCAGGGGGGGGGGGGGGGGAGGTCATGGAAAGGTCAAGGTGGGTCAAGCCTTGGAGGGTGGTCAAGGGCTGGGAGGGGTCAAGGAGCTCCTTGGGGGTCAAGCTCTGAGTGGCCCCAAGGTGGGTGAACTGGTCAGTCCTGGGCGGGCTCTGGTCAGACATGGACTGGTCAGTCCTGGGTGGGCTCAGGTGGGTGTGGGGCATGGCTGGTGGTAACCGTGACCCTGTGTCCCCACCATGTCCCCACGGTGTCCCCAGGGGCACCTTCTACCAGGGCTATCGCTGCAGCCGCTGCCGGGCCCCCGCCCACAAGGAGTGCCTGGGGCGCGTGGGCACCTGCGGGAAGGCCGGAACTGGTGAGGGGCATTCCGGGATTGGGGAGGACGGAAACTGTGGATGGGGACAGGAGGGTGAGGGAGGAAGGGGAGGCATTGTGGGATACAAGATGGCTGACACAGCACAGAGCATTGTGGGATACAAGATGGCTGACACTGAGTATTATGGAATACAAGATGGCTGAGAAAGCACAGAGCATTGTGGGATACAAGATGGCTGACATTTAGCATTTAGCAGGGCATTGTGGGATACAAGATGGCCACTAGGAGCAAGGAATTGTGGGATGCCTTAATGATGGCCACCCACTGAGACTAATTAAATGCGAGCGTTAATTAAGAGAGGAGTCAATGAGTCCCAACATTCATTAGTGGTGAGGCCAATTACCCCCTCATTAATTAGGGGATGGACTAATTATCCTCAGCCCCAATTACCCCAACATTAATTAGTGCAGAGGCTAATTACCACTTCATTAATTAGGAGACGGACTAATTACCCCAACATGAAGAGCAAGCCTAATTATCCCATTATTATTTAAAAGGAGTGACTAAATACTCCATAAATAATTAAAGCAGGCTAATTACATAATTACCATTAATTAATGCAGAATCTAATGACCTCATCAGTAATTAAGAAAGGCACTAATTACCCCACACTAATGAGCGTTTCTCCCCTCAGATCCCGGCTCTGGCGCACGGAAGGTACCAAAACCCAGGAAAACGGCTCCGGATGGGCAGAAATTCCCGGGATTTTTTGGGGGGGATCCCTTGGGGGTCCCTGGGG
>JAGMWU010000644.1:8745-18835 GCA_018697195.1 Certhia americana | reverse complement strand
CGTTTTGTTATCATGACAAGGAAACTTAAGGGACCCGCTCGAGTAAGTCTATTCCTGGGAAGAAAGTGTCAAGGTGAATTGCATCAGATTCCCACTGATGTAATCAGCAACACCACAACAACGTCGCCACCGAATACAAAAAGGAACGACAAGATTTCCTTGGCACCATAAGATTTTGGTGAATGCATATTCCAGAGTACAGTCAGATCGTCTACCCTCTCTACTTGGTTATACGTAAGAAGAAGTATTTCCACTGGGGTCCTGAACAGCAGCAAGACTTGTCCCAGTTCAAGCAGAAGATCGCTCATGCAGTAGCCCTTGGCTCAGTCACGAAAGGACTTTGCGGCCCGGAGACATGGTCTGTCCCGGAGCCATTGGCAGAAAGTGCTGTGGGAGACTCGAGGCCGACCGCTGGGATTCAGGAGCAGAAGCTTCAGTATGTCTGAAGCCAAGTCAATCCCAAGAAAGAAGGAAATTTTAGCACCCTATGAAGGAGTCCAAGCTGTTTCAGAGGCCCTAAACGACAACTCATCCCGGCACCCCGACTACCGTTGCTGGGGGGGATGTTCAAAGGAAAAGTTCCCTTTATTCATCACACCAGTAATGCTGCATAGAGCGAATGGATTGCCCTCATAAAGCACGACGCACCTATTGGAAAACTGAACGGTCCTGGGATTTTGGAGATACTTACAAATTGGCAAGAAGGTTAAAACCGTGGTCTCATGCATGAAGAGGACCAGGATCAAGTGAGACACGTTGAAAGAAGCCCGACAATAAAACCAACTACCAGCAGAGGACAAACGTTATGATCGTTTCACAGCTGGTTCACTGTTGCATCGTATGGATGAAAAGAAAGTGAAAAACAACAGTGCTAAACACCAGAAAACAAGACTAATATAGAGAGGGAGATAGTGGTTCACAACAATTTGCGGCGGTCCAAGCAATTCTAACCCTGTCTGTGATATCTCAGAAATGCACCTTTAATCTCCCTTTCCCGTATAAGAAAAAAGGTAGATGCACAAGTGTTTCCCTCTCTGCCACACCACAGTTGTGCAGGTTCAGTCTTTAGCTGTCTGCGAGAGAAGAGAGATGGCTAAAATTGGTGCATGCTCCCGGAAAATGAAAAGAGGCGAGGCAGTTCTCAGCTCTCGCTGACCCCATAAAGGTGCAGCACCACCCTTCCCCTTTCTGTGAAATCAGCAGAAATAGCTCCGCTAGAAATGTATGCACGTCACCCACCCCTGTGCAGCGTCAATCCTTCCGCCTTGTCTGAATACCAGAGAGGTGGCTGTCCCGGTGTCCTGTCCTGTCTGTTACAACCCGCCAGTGCACTCCACGCTCCGCCTGTCCTGTGACAAGAACAGAGGTATCTTAGCCTGGGATATCCTCTCGACACCCGCACTTTGCATCTTCACGCTCCCTAATCTGTGACACCTGAGAGCTGCTAGTCCCCGGTTCTGTCCTCTCTGTGGACCACGTGTCCCCACGCATTACTCATCGGCTGTGACCCAAAGAAGTGCGCTCCAATCTCCCTTTCCCTGGTGTCAACACAGAGGTGTGTGCCCTGGGGGCGCCTCTGTGACGTCAAGAGTGCTGCCCTTAAAACCTCTCTGTCATCCACAGGTGGCTGCCCCTGGGACTCTGTCTGACCTTCTGTGACATCACAGATGTGGGCTCCACCGACGCAAGCCTCTGTGACTCACAGAAGGACAGCTGCATATTGCCGCTGACGTGACCTCCACCGAGGTGAGCTGCCCTGTACTGACCTGCCTGTAGACGTCAGTCAGATGTGCTGGCCCTTAAAGACAGACCTCTGAGATATACAGAAGGGCTGCTTTTGGAACTGGACCCTCCTCTGTGAACATCACAGAGGGCTGTTGGCTGCCCCTAGACGACCTATCTGTGACCTCACAGAGGTGGCTGCCCCTTTTACTGACGCTCTCTGTTGCCATCACATGAGCTGGCTGCCCTTAACAGACACTCTCTGTGACATATCAACAGAGGTCTGCGCCTTTGACTTAACCTATCTGTGACTATCCAGAGGGGCGCTGCGCCTTTGTCTGCCTTCGTGTGACTCGTCAGCAGAGGGGGCTGCCCTGGCCTGACCTCCTGTGACATACAGGAGGGTTCTGCCCTTAAACAGACCTGCATCGTGACTGACCGAGGTGGCTGCCCTTGGCGCCCTATCTGTTGACATCACAAGTGGCGCCCTTGGGCTGACCTAGTATCGTGGTCCCCTCACAGAGTGGCTGCTTTTGTGAACTGGTAACACTCTCTGTGACCTCACAGAGGTGGCTGCTCATGTGACTGACCTATCTGTGACGTCACAAAGGTGTCTCCACGCGGACTCAGGCCACGTGTGCACACAGAAAGGCAGAGCTTGCATATATTGCCCTGACTGTGAACTATCACAGAGATGGCCCTGTCGCTGGGAAAAACTGACCTGTCTGTGACCTCACCGATGGTGGGCTTGCCCTTAGACGAACTCTCTGAGCTTATCCACAGAGTTTCTGCCCTGGGACTGCGCTATCTCGTACAGCACAAGGTGGCTGCCCTTGGTTCTGCACCCCTTCGTGAGTTGCCAGAGGTGTCTACCTGGTGTTAGCTTTGTCCCTGATGAAGAATGAGGCCATTTTGATTCCTCAATCTCATGACCCCATAGAGTGCAAGCACCAACCCTTCCCCTTTCCGTGTTAAACCCAGATGTGCTTACCTAGAATGCTGCTCGTCACACCACACTGTGCCGCTATCGCATCTTCCCCTTTCTGAGATACAGAGAGGTCTGTCCCGTGGCTGTTCTTTCTTTGACACCCGCGCTAAGTGCAGCGCGCCAAGCTCCCCCTGTCTTTTGACAAAACAGAAGGTAGCTATGCCAGGGACTGCCTCTCTGACACACCGCACCTGCCCTCGCAGGCTTTCAATCTTACCCTATCTGTGACACCTGATCTGGCTGTCCCTGGCTGTCCCTCTCCTAGTGAGACCACAGAGGTGTCCCCACCGATACTCACTGTCTGTGACAAGATAATTGCAGGCTCCCATCATGCCGCTGTCTGGTCAACACAGAGGTGGTGGCCCGGTGGGCAGCCCTCTGTGACATCACAGAGGTGCTGCCCTTAGACGACCTCCCCCTCGTGACAGTCAAAGAGGGTGGCTGGCCCCTTAACAGACCTCTCTCTGACTCACATGAGGTTCTCCACCAGACTCAGCCCTGTGCATCACAGAATGACAGCTGCAATATGCCCTCAGACTGTGAGCGTCAGAGAGGTGGCTGCCCTTGTGACTGACCTCTCTGTGAACATCACAGATGTGGCTGCCCCTTAGACCGACCGTCTCTGCGACATCACAGAGTGCTGCCCTGGTACTGACCGATCTGTGCCATCACAGTAGGTAGCTTCCCTGTCTTACCTGTCTGTGCCCTCCAGGGTGCTGCTTTTGGACTGACCTCTCTGTGACATCACAGAGGTGCTGCCCTTAGACCGGCACCTGCTCTGATACATCCCATGAGGTGCTGCCCTGGACTGACCGATCTGTGACGTCCACAAATGTGCTCACATGACCGAGGCCTCTGTGACATCACAGTAATACAGCTGCAATATTGCCTGACTGGTGACCATCAAGAGGGGCTTGGCCCTAACATACCCTCTCTGGTTGACTCACAGACAGGTTGGCGAACCTGAGTGTTGCCTTGTCCCTGAAATGAAGAAGAGCTTTTGAGTCCTCAGTCTCTCTTGACCCATTGAAGTGCAGCACCATCCCTCCCTTCCTGGGGGGTGTGGACACCCCAGAGGTACTTACCTAGAGGATGCCCTCTGTCCCCCACCCTGTGCAGTGCTTTCATCTTCCCCTTCTGAGACTACCGAGAGAGAGGCTGTCCCGGGTCCGTCCGTCTGTGACATCCAGCCAGTGCAGCCCAAGCTTCCCCATTCTGGGACAAAAACAGGGGTAGCTAAGCCAGGGGATAGGCCTCTCTGACACACCCACTGTGGCAGCTTCCCAATCTTCCCTAATCTGTGACACTGAGCTCTGGCGTATCCCTGGCTGTGTCTCTCTGTGAGACCACAGAGGTGTCCCCACCGTACATCAGGGCTTCTGGACCACAAGAGAATGCGTCCAATCATGGCCCTTCTGTGGTAAAACCAGAGGTGGTGTGCCCTGGGGCCGACCCTGTGACCTCACAGAGGTGGCTTGCTTTTGTGTGACTGTGACCTCTGCTGTGGACATCACAAGGTGCTGCCCCTTAGACATACCGCGCTGTGACATACAGATGGCTGCCCTTTGCTGACCTCTCTGTGCTCACAGGGTGTCTCCACCGGAGACGCAGGCCTCCTGTGTAACCTCACGAATGACAGCTTCAATATTCCTCTGACTGTGACGCACAGCGGTGTCGTGCCCGTTGAGGACTGACTCTCTTGGCATCACAGAGGTGGCGGCCCTTAACAGACTCTCTCTGAAGATATACACAGTTGACTGCCCTGGGCTGACCTGATCTGTGACATCACAGAGGTGTGGCTGTCCCTTGTCTGCCCTTTTTGTGAACATCACAGAGTTGGCTGCTTTGGACTGAACCCTTCTGTGACATCTCAGAGGTGTCTGCCCTTAACAGACCTCTCTCGTGAACAACAGAGGGCTGGCCCTGGGACGGCCCGCTCTGTGACGTCCCAAAGTGGCCCACCAGGACTCAGGCCTCGGTGACATCACAGAAAGACAGCAGCAATGCCCTGCCTGTGACGTCACCGTAGGTGCTGCCCTATGGACATGACCCTCGCGTGATGTCACAGATGTGGGCTAACCGGGTGGTGCTTGTCCTTAATGCAATGAAGAGTCTTTGGAGTCTCAGCTCTCATATGACCCCAGAGCAGTGCACGCCACTCCTTCCCTTCTGTGAACCACAGAGGTGCTTACCCTAGATATGCCTGCTCTGTCACACCACACCTGTGCAGCTTCATCTTGCCCCTTTCTGAGGATGCCAGAGCGATGGCTGTCCCGGGCTTGTCCTGTCTGTTACACCAGCCCAGTGCAGATCCAATCTTCCCGCCTGTCGGGACAAACACAGAGGTAGCTTAGCTCAGGTATGGCCTCTCTTAGCACACCGCACCTGTGCACTTCATCTCCACTAATATCTGTGGAACACTTAGAGGGCTGTCCCTGGGGCTGTCTAGACTGTGACATCACAGAGGTGGCTACCCTGCGACTGAACTGTCTGTGACATCACAGGGGTGGCTGCCCTGGGACGGACCTGTCTGTGATTCCACAGAGGTGGCTCTACCAGGACTCAGGCCTCTCTGACATCACAGATAGACAGCTACAATATTGTCCTCACTGTGGCATCACAGAGGTGGTTGCTCTGGGACTGACCTCTCTGTCAAGTCACAGAGGTGGCTCCACCAGGACTCAGGCCTCTGCGACATCACAGAAAGATAGCTGCAATATTATCCAGACTGTGACATCACAGAGGTGGCTGCCCTGGGACGGACCTCTCTGTGATGTCACAGAGGTGCCTGCCCTGAGGTAGCCCTCTCTGACGTCACAGAGGTGGCTCCACCGGGACTCTGGCCTCTGTACCACCACAGAAATGCAGATCCAATCTTCCCCTGGCTGTGATAGCTCAGAAAGGTACCTCCAAACTTCGCCATTATGTAACACTTAAGGGGTGGATGCACCAGGGATTCCCTCTCTGTCACACCACAGTTGTGCAGCTTCAGTCTTTACCTGTCTGTGAAACCACTGAGGTGGCTAACCTGGTGTTGCCTTGTCCCTGAAATGAAAAAGAGGCGATGCCATTCCTCAGCTCTCTCTGACCCCATAGAAGTGCAGCACCACCCTTCCCCTTTCTGTGAAAAGACAGAGAGAGCTTACCTAGAGGATGCCCGCTCTGTCACACCACACCTGTGCAGCTTCAAATATTTTCTTTCTGAGATGCCTCAGAGATGGCTGCCCCAGAGCTGCCCTCTCTGTGACACCAGCCAAGTGCAGCTCCAAGCTTCCCCTGTCTGGGACACAACACAGGTAGCTTAGCCTGCGGATAGCCTCTCTGACACACCACAACTTTGCAGATTCAATCACCCCTAATCCGTGACACCTGAGAGGTGGCTGTCCCGGAGCGGTCCTATCTGTGACACCACAGAGATGTCCCCACCAGTACTCAGCTGTCTGTAACACAAGAGAAGTGCAGCTCCAATAATGCCCTGTCCGTGTCAACACAGAGGAGGCTGCGCTGGGGTAGCCTTCTGTGACGTCACAGAGTTGGCTCCACCAGGACTCAGGCCTCTGTGACATCACAGAAAGACAGCTACAATATAGTCCAGACTGTGACATCACAGAGGTAGGTGCCCTGGGACTGACCTCTCTGTGACGTCATACAGGTGTCTGCCCTGGGACTGACCTGTCTATGATATCACACAGGTGGCTCCACCAGGACTCAGGCCTCTGTGACATCATAGGTAGATAGCTGCAATATTGTCCATACTGTGACATCACAGACGTGGCTACCCTGCAACTGACCAGTCTGTGACATCACAGAGGTGGCTGCCTCAGGACTGACCACTCTGTGACATCACAGAGGTGGCTACCTTGGGACGGGCCACTCTGTGATATCACAGCAGTGGCTCTACCAGGACTCAGGCCTCTGTGACATCACAGAAAGACAGCTGCAATATTGTCCTGACTCTGGCATTACAGAGATGGCTGCCCTGAAGCACACCGCTCTGTGATACCACAGAGTGGCTCTACCAAGACTCAGGCCTCTGCGACATCACAGATAGACAGCTGCAATATTGCCCTAACTGTGACATCACAGAGCTGGCTGCCCTGGGACTGAACACTCTGTGACGTCACAGAGGTGACTCTACCAGAACTCAGGGCTCTGTGACATCACAGAAAAACAGCTGCAATATTGTCCTGACTGTGACATCACAGAGATGGTTGCCCTAGGAGTTCCCTCTCTGTGAGGTCATAGAGGTGTCTGCCCTGGGACGGACCTCACTGTGACGTCACAGCGGTGGATCCAACAGGCCTCAGGCCTCTGTGACATCACAGAAAGTCAGATGCAATATTGTCCTGACTGTGACATAACAGAGGTGGCTGCCCTAGGACTGACCTCTCTGTGACGTCACAGAGGAGAATCAAACAGGACTCAGGCCTCTGTGACATCACAGAAGGACAGATAAAATATTGTCCTGACTGTGGCATCACAGAGGTGGCTGCCGTGGGATGGACCTCTCTGTGATATGACATATGGGGCTCTACCAAGACTCAGGTTTCTCTGACATCACGGAAAGACAGCTGCAATAATGCCCTGACTGTGACGACACAGAGGTGTCCGCCCTGGGACGGACCTGTCTGTGACGTCACAGAGGTGGCTCCACCAGGACTCAGGCCTCTGTGACTTCTCAGAAAGACAGCTGCAATATTGTTCTCACTGTGGCATCACTGAGGTGGCTTCCCAGGGACAGACCACTCTGTGATATCACAGAGTGGCTCTACCAGCACTAAGGCCTCTGTGACATCACAGAAAGACAGCTGCAATATCGCCCTGACTGTGACATCACAGAGGTGGTTGCACTGGGACTGACCACTCTGTGACGTCACAGAGGTGAGTCCACCAGGACTCAGGGCTCTGTGACATCACAAAAAGATAGCTGCGATTTTGTCCAGACTGTGACATCACAGAGGTGGCTGCGCTGGGACTGACCCCTTTGTCATATCACAGAGTGGCTCTACCAGGACTCAGGCCGCTGTGACATCACAGAAAGACAGCTGCAATATTATTCTGACTCTGGCATCACTGAGGTGGCTGCCCTGGGACAGACCTCTCTGTGATATCACAGAGAGGGTGTACCAAGACTCAGGCCTCTGTGACATCACAGATCGACAGCTGCAATATTGTCCTGACTGTGACATCACAGAGATGGCTGCCCTGGGAGTTCCCTCGTAGGGATGTCATAGCGGTGTCTGCCCTAGGACATACCTCACTGTGACGTCACAGAGGTGGATCCAGCAGGACTCAGGCCTCTGTGACATCACAGAAAGTCAGATGCAATATTGTCCTGACTGTGACATCACAGAGGTGGCTGCCCAGGGACTCACCTCTCTGTGACGTCACAGAGGAGGTTCTACCAGGACTCAGGCCCATGTGACATCACAGAAAGACAGATGCAATATTGATCCGACTGTGGCATCCCAGTGGTGGCTGCCCTGGGATGGACCTCTCTGTGATATGACATATGTGGCTCTTCCAAGACTCAGGCCTCTGTGACTTCACAGAAAGTCAGATGCAGTATTGTCCTGACTGTGACGTCATAGAGGTGTCTGCCCTGGGACGGACCTCTGTGTTACATCACCGAGGTGACTCTACCAGAACTCAGGCCTCTGTGACATCACAGAAAGACAGCTGCAATATTGTCCTGACTGTGACATCACAGAGGTGTCTACCTTTGGACGGAGCTCACTGTGACGTCACAGACGTGGATCCAGCAGGACTCAGGCCTCTGTGACCTCACAAAAAGACAGATGTAATATTGCCCTTACTGTGACGTCATAGAGGTGTCTGCCCTGGGACGGACCTCTCTGTGACGTCATAGAGGTGGCTCCACTCAAACTAAGGCCTCTGTGACATCACAGAAAGACAGCTACAATATTGTCCTAACTGTGGCATCACAGAGATGGCTGCTCTGGGACTGACTCTCTGTGATGTCACGGAGGTGGCTCCACCAGCACTCAGGCTTCTGTGACATCACAGAGAGATAGCTGCAATATTGTCCAGACTGTGACATCACAGAAGTGGCTGGTCTGGGACTGACCTCTGTGTGACGTCATATAGGTGTCTGCCCTGGGACAGACCTGTCTGTGAGGTCCAAGAAGTGGCTCCACCAAGACTCAGGCCTCTGTGACATCACAGAAAGATAGCTGCAATATTGCCCTGACTGTGACATCACAGATGTGGCTGCCTCAGGACTGACCTGTATGTGACGTCACAGAGGTGACACCACCCAGACTCAGGCCTCTCTGACATCACAGAAAGACAGCTAAAATATTGTCCTGACTTTGACATCACAGAGGTGGCTTCTCTGGGACTGCACAGTCTGTGACGTCACAGACGTGACTCCACCAGGACTCAGGAGTCTATGACATCACGGAAAGACAGCTGCAATATTGTCCAGACTGTGACATCACAGAGGTGGCTGCTCTGGGACTGACCTCTCTGTGACGTCATATTGGTGTCTGCCCTGGGACAGACCTGTCTCTGAGATCAAAGAGGTGGCTCCACCAAGACTCAGGCCTCTGTGACATCACAGAATGATAGCTGCAATATTGCCCTGACTGTGACATCACAGATGTGGCTGCCTCGGCTCTGACCTGTCTGTGACGTCACAGAGGTGACTCCACCAGGACTCAGGGCTCTGTGACATCACAGAAAGTTAGCTAAAATATTGTCCTTCCTGTGGCATCACAGATGTTGCTGCTCTGGGACTGACCGCTCTGTGACGTCATAGAGGTGTCTGCACTTGGACGGACCTCACTGTGACGTCACAGATGTGGCTCCACCAGGACTCAGGCCTCTGTGACATCAGAGAAAGACACAACAATATTGTCCTGACTGTGGCATCACAGAGGTGGTTGCTTTGGGAATGAACAGTCTGTGACGTCACAGAGGTGACTCCGCCAGGACTCAGGCCTCTGTGACATCACAGAATGACACAACAATATTGTCCTGACTGTGGCATCACAGAGGTGGCGTCCTTGGTACGGACCTCGCTGTGATATTACATAGGTGGCTGCACTGGGACTGACCTCACTGTGATGTCACAGAGGTGGATCCAGCAGGACTCAGGCCCCTGTGACATCACAGAAAGACAGATGCAATATTGCCATGACTGTGACATCACAGAGGTGGCTGCCCTTGGACTAACCTCTCTGTGACGTCACAGAGGTGGCTCCACCAGAACGCAGGCCTCTGTGACATCACAGAAGGACAGCTGAAATAATATCCTTACTGTGACATCACTGAGGTGGCTGCCCTGGATCAGACCTCTCTGTGATATCACAGAGAGGCTGTACCAGGACTCAGACCTCTGTGACATCACAGAAAGAC
>JAGMWU010000641.1:1995-25917 GCA_018697195.1 Certhia americana | reverse complement strand
TACAATCCTGTGAAATTTGGCAAATGGATGTAACTCATGTGCCTGAATTTGGGAGACTTAAATTTGTACATGTTACCATTGATACATATTCCAAAATGATTTGGGCAACTGTCTTGCCAGGTGAATGTGCAATACATGTGGTAAAACATTTGACAGCATGCTTTGCAATCATGGGAGTGCCAAAAGAATTGAAAACAGATAATGGGCCCGCCTATATAAGCAGAAAGGTAGCCTCTTTTCTGCAGAGATGGGGAATTAAACATGTCACTGGAATACCACACGTGTCTACAGGGCAAGCCATAATAGAAAGAGCCCATAGGACACTAAAAGATTATCTATATAAACAAAAGATGCCCGACCAAAATGATCCCAGCTGTTGGTTGAATCAGGTCTTGTTTACTTTAAATTTCCTAAGTCTTGTAGGAGATTTGGAACAACCACCTGTTGTTATCCATAATAGCCAAATAAAAATGCAAGCAACACCAGAAATTCATTTATATTACAAAAACCCAAAGACAGGCACTTGGAAGGGTCCTAGCCCTTTACTGTTTAACAGTCATGGGTATAGTTGTGTCTCTACAGATAAAGGCCCATTGTGGGTACCCAGTCGATGGACCTAGCCAGCGGTGAAAACCAGCTCTCACGAGACAGACAACAGAGAGTGATACGGAGACTGATAGAAGAACTCATCGCTGCAGTCCATGTTCCACGATTGCATGGTGTGGACATCATCTCGATTACTGAAGACATTCTATTGGGACGGCCACTTGGAATTTAGGAACAGTTTAGTAGTATTTAGAAATAGGAATAGATTTTGTACTAATTGTGCTTTTGCTCATTTGCACTTTTTACAGTTAGAGCTAATTTGTGGAAAATGTGGAATTGTTTTTAGAAGAAGTAGTGAACAAATTGATAATAAACGTAGTTTATGTACTGATTGTTATACTGTAGGCTTTCATCAGTTCTTAATAGACGCTTCCATTGTATATCAAACCCCTGTAAATAATATACAAATAAGTATCTTTGGAGGTGTAGAAAGTTTTCAATTGGCCCAACAGATTTGGGCAGTCAAGAAAGCCATTAGACAAGTTCGTTCTGCTAAAAGAACAACTGTCATAAGAGCATGGTGTGCAACTTGTGGACAGGAATATGCCTCCTTGGCATGATGGTGAGCATACATTCCTTGCTCAATATGCCACATAGAGAAAATGTTTGGCTGACCTGGGCTAATGCCAATGGGACAACAGATTTTTGTTTAAGTTTACAAACACCTGGTGATCCATTTAGAACTTGTTTAATTGGACTTCCAATAGAGCCAGAAAATGATACCTTTGCAGACTGGATTAATCATACAGTGTTTCTTAAACATTTAAATTATAGCAGTGGTTGCTCAAAACAAGGAGAATGCCACTGTTTGGAAACAACACAGTATTGGCCATTTGATAGAGGCTCAACATGGCAGAAAGCAATTATTATAGCTCTAAATGTAACCTCTTAATCATTTATACAGGAATTGGATATCCTAGCCAGTGTTGCTCCAGGAGAGTTTGAAGATGATACTCATTTAATCAATTGCGATAGTGTTAGACCACCAAAACATGTTAGAAATGGCACTGGACTTGTTGAGTTTAGAGATCCCTTTTATAACTGGTTAGTAAGAAATGGAAGATGGAAAGGTATTGGACGACAAAATGTTACAGGAGACACATTAAAAATGTGGGGTGACATTAAAACAGGTGAATCCGTAGATGTCATGGGTGGCAAACAACTACCACCTGGAATATTCCTAATTTGTGGAGATCAAGCATGGAATGGAATTCCAAGAAACCCAGTAGGGGGACCATGTTATTTAGGGAGACTAACAATGTTTGCCCCTCACATGAGAGAACTTTTGACTGACACCTCAAGAACACGCCACAAAAGGTCTCTCTCATACCTTTATGAAAATTGTAATGCCGATGTTGCACTCCCATCGGAAGGGGCCAGGCTAGCGATGATGTTTTTTCCCTTTGTAGGAACAGGGATTAATGCAGCAAATATTAAAAAGATTGCTTTCTGGGCTAGTTAAGAAGTTAATGTGACTTCTACTATTTTATCACAGCTATTGCAAGACACAGAATCAATTAGACATGCTACTTTGCAGAAACACGCTATTGATTTTTTGCTTTTTGCACAACGCCATGGTTGTTCTGAATTTGAAAATATGTGCTGTTTCAATTTGAGTGACCATTCTGAAAGCATACATAAGAAAATATACAATCTTCAAAACAATTTAAAAATGATTACTGTGGGACAAGATCCCTTTATTGAATGGCTTAATGGACTAGGAATAACCGTATGGCTTTTACCGATAGTCAAATAACTTTTTATGGCTATTTTACAATTGTTATTGTATTAATATTAGGATATTGCTTGTTAGGATGTATGAAGAAGTTATTGGAAAGACTTGTCTCGCAGGCATTGCTTCTGCAAAGAGAAAAAGGGGGGGGGGAATTGTAGGGGAAATTTTATTAGAAAGAGGACATATGTTGCACAACCCATGCTATGAAGGAATATTGCATGTGTAAGCTAAATTGAATCCCTGACTTGTCCTTGACTTTGATAAGAAGAAAGAAAATTGGCTGGAGCAGCGCAGAAAGAGGATGTTGAACAGGCTATATTAATCGTAAAAGGGGATAGCTTATTGCAACATTATAGCCAATCAAATTGTATACATTCACCTGATATTCGCGTGCACAAAGCATTGTAACCTATCATAAAGCATTTAGAGTCGCATGAACCCTGCTTTTGTCTATATAATACGTGAGATTTGTGCAATAAACGAGCAATGATCGTATCTCCATGAGAAGAGTATCATTGACTCGAGCGGTTTCTCCTTCAGCTCTCCTTTGCTTTTTGTTAGTTTTTGGCTAGCTGAAGCAGAAGAGTTCTCTGGACTGTGGTTTGTTTTTTTTTTTTTTTTTTCTTGGAACTGTTCAAACCTGTTCTGGACTAAAAAACACAGAAGAGTGTTGGAGTCTGGAAATATGACAAATTTCTCTTTGCATGTTTGAGAGATTTTAGAATCTCTGAAACAGTGTTTTTAACCTTTGTTCATGGAAAAAGGGCTTTTAAGCTCTGAAATGAAGCAGGGTATTTAGGAGTGTGTATTAAATAGCAGAATAGTGCATAGTTTTATCACAGGGTGAGAATTTTAGATATATGGGGATTTTAGGATGGTAAGCAGGTGATGACAAGATGGAGGAAGCACATGGCTTTTGGGTTTCTTCCTTCTTCTTCCTTGCCTCCATGTTCTGCAGTGAGGTGGCACATTATAGTTGGCTTAGAATAGAATCTAACCTTCTAACATAGATAATAGTTATTGGTGAAGAATTATAAATACTGATTACGTAGTTTGTAGTATAAAGATAATTGTCACCTTTGGGGCTGAGTCTTTTCCCCGTGAGCTGACCTGCTGAACAGATCTCTGTGGGTCAGAGAAGAAATTGTGCTGATAAGGGAAAAAATAAACAGCCTTGAAGAAGGACAGGAGACGGCTCTCGGTTTTTTCCTTCTATCTCGGTGCTGGGCAAAAGACTTTTACACTCTCGGGAAAAACATCGCGTATAAAAAACCCGAGAGAAGAGCACCAGGATCTCACACCTGTGGCCCACCGAGTTCTGGCCTGGGCCCCAACATTTCCCAGTGCCAGAGGGACTGCCAACAGACTGAGTGAGCCGGGCTGCACCCCACAAAAGAGGCTTTCTGAATTTGTCATCTCTTCAGAGCGGCAAGAGGTTTTTTTGTTCAGTGTTGTTCATTTGTTGTGTTGGGGAGTACTTTGCCTGTTGAATAAACAATTTTTTTCCACTTTTGTCTGGGGAAATCTTTTTCCAAACTCACTGGGGAGGGGCCATTTGAATTTGCTTTCTAGATGGACCCCATTTGGAAGTTTCTTCCCAAATTTTCCCTAAACCAGGACAACCACCACTCTCTGGGCCCGGCCATCCAGACAGGTCTTAACTCAGCAAAGAGTGCTCCTGTCCAAGACACAGACTGCCAGCTTTTCCAGGAGTGCGCTGTGGGAGACAGAGTCAAAGGACTTGCTGAAGTCCAAATCGACAACATCCACACCCTTTCCCACATCCACCAGGCGGGTCACTTGATCATAAAAGGAGTCCTGATTGGTCAAACATGACCTACCCCTCCTAAACCCATGCTGGCTGGGCCTGATACCCTGGCCATCCTGTAAATTCTGCATGATGGTACTTAGTATAAGCTGCTCCATAACCTTACCGGGTACTAAGGTCAGGCTAACTGGCCTATAATTACTAGGATCATCCTTCCCACCCTTTTTATAAATGGGTGTCACATTGGCCAGCTTCCAGTCATCTGGAACCTCAGCAGTGAGCCAGGACTGGTGGTAAATGATGGAGAGTGGCTTCGCAAACTCATCTACCATCTCCCTCATCACCCTGGGATGGATCCCATCTGGTCCTATAGATTTATGAATAACCAAGTGTCTCAGAAGTTTCCTGACTGCGTCCTCTTGGATAGAAAGGGCACCATTCTGCTCCCTGACACCATCTACCAACCCAGGATGACAGTTATCCTGAGGACAAACTGTCTTCCCAATAAAGACTGAGGCAACGAAGGCGTTAAGCACTTCCGCCTTCTCCTCATCCACAGTTAATAAGTTCCCTCTCTCAACCAATAGAGAACAAATTTTGGTTTTACTCTTCCTTTTACCATTAATATATTTGTAGAAACATTTTTTATTATCCTTTACAGTAGTCACCATTTTCAGTTTAAACTGAGCTTTGGCCTCCCTAATTTTTCTCCTACATGCCCTAGCAGCCCCCTTAAATACTTCCTGAGATATCTGAGCCCCCCTTCCAAAGATGATTCATCCTCTTTTTATTCCTGAGTTCCTTCAAAACCTCCTTGAACATCCAGGCTGGACATTTGCCTCGTTGACTCGTCTTTCGGCACACAGGGACAGTCTGTTCCTGGGCCCTCAAATCTTTGTTTTGAAACACATCCACCTTTCCTGAACTCCTTTGTTATTAAGGGCTGCTTCCCAAGGAAGGAACTCTTTGAATAAGTCTCCTAAACAGGCCAAAGTCTGCCCTCCGGAAGTTCAGTGTAAAAGTCTTATTGATGGTCCTCCTGATGTCACCAAATATCAAGAACTCTATAATTTCATGATCACTATGCCCCAAGTGGACTCCAACCACCACATCTCCCACCAGCCCATCTCTATTTGCAAACAACAGGTCTAACATAGTCCTTCCCCTGGTGGGCTCACTCACCAGATGCGACAAAAAGTTGTTCTCCACATACTCTAAAAACTTCCTGGACTGCTTTTTTTTCTGCTGTTTTAAGTTCCCAGCAGATGCTCGGCAGGTTAAATTCACCTTTAAGAACAAGGGTTGATGATCCTGAAACATTCTTTATCTGCTTATATGATAAGTTGTCCACCTCTTCTTTCTGGTTGGGTGGACAATAACAGACTCCCAGTAGGAATTCAGCCTTGTTAGCCTTGCCCTTAATTCTTACTCATAGGCATTCAACTCCATCATCATTAGTTTCAATACCTATGGCATCAAAAGCCTCCTTAATATAAAGAGCCACCCCTCCACCTCTTCTCCCTTTCCTGTCTCTTCTGAAGAGCTTGTAGCCATCCAGTGCAGTGCTCCAGTTACGTGAGTCATCCCACCATATTTCTGTGATGGTGACTACATCACAGCTTTGTTGCTATACCATCGCTTCCATGTCTTCTTGTTTGTTACCCATGCTGAGTGCATTGGTATACATGCACCTCAGCTGGGCTACTGATTTTACCCCTAACTCAGGCTTACTACTTTTGGGCCTGCTTCCAAACAGCCCTACTGCGTCCCCTTCCCTCTTCAAACCTAGTTTAAAGCCCTAAATGTATATATGTATATAATTAGGGTAATTGTTGTGGCTTGAATGACAGGTGTCTGCTAAGGAAGGCAGGAGCCTCCCTTGGAATAGAGAATGTAAACCTCCTCCCTCCAAATTGTTATAACTTTGAAATTAAGGGGCTCTCAGGAAAAGATATGGGAACAGGAATAATAGTGCTTTATTATGGGAATTAAAATAAGAAATAAAACCAAAACACATACAGTATTACAAAAGAAAAAACAAACAAACAAACCCACTGACAGAGTCAGGATACAACCTGACACCCTGTGGGTCAGGGTGTTGGTGGCAGTCTGATTAAATGGTGGCTGCAGTCCTAGTGGCAGATATGGCTCTGTTGAAGTGATGCTCCTGTAGAAAGGTGGAGTTTTTCGCTGAAGGTCCAGTGGTGATAGATGGGCCTGGTCTTCCTCTGAGAATCCAATGGAAAGCCTGGCTTGGTGTTCCAACTCCCAGATTTTTATCCAGGTAGGAATACTTGGCTCCTCCCCCTGGTTGCAGCATTTCCCATTGGGATGATGTAATTTTATCAGTGAGATTCAATGCCCCATTAACAGAAGATAACTCCCTGGAGGGAGGATGGATTGTGGAGGAGATAAGAAAACTGCCCCAGCAGGGTTTTTTGACAGTTGGCCCATTGACAGAAGATTACCCCACCCCCCGACCCTAGTTTCAACAGATGGTGATAGAATACAGAGTTTTGGTTACATTTTGCACTGCAACCCATGACAGTAATGTATGTATGTATATAGTCTAAAAGTTTAAGTTTGATGTAATGTGCTGGTATGGGAAAAAATTCAGGGTAGATAATGCTGGAAGTTAGGATTGGGATTTTTTTTTGTGGTTTTTTTTTTTTCTTTTTTTTCTCTCAGGGAATTTTCTTCCATCTGTTGCTAAGAGATCTTAACCGGTACTTAAGAGACAAAAGAAGTAGCCAAGGTTTGGGGAAGGGTTGCTGTTGGCTGCACTCTCATAGCTGACAGGCATTCTCTTGGGAAGGGCAGATATACCCCAAGATTATGTACGGGTGGTGAGAGGATGGGCTTGGCTTCTCTCTCTCCCTCTTGGGATTGTAGGGGAGACAGGCTGTGGTGGCTGTGGGAAGAATTCGCCACCACTGCGAGTGCCATCTCCTACTATTTTCTACCGCAAGTGAGGCTCTGCTCATGGGACCGGCTGTTGGACTGGGACCTTATTGACACCCTACCTCACTGGAAAGGATCCTCACCATCTACTCAGGTGCCTTAGGGAAAAACCCATTACCCCGAGCCCCTCCAACAGAGCCTCTCCCAGCTGTGTTCAGGAGCCCGACTGCTGCTGCCCAGCCCCACTGTTTTTTTCTACCACTGCTTTGAGATTTTTCGCTACATTGTAACCCACCATCCCATGCCTGCTGGGACACCCTTCAGCTCCTGCTACAGCTGCAGAATCTTCTGCTACACTTGGTTTGCTACCCCAAATGTGTCCACCTCTGCTGTTCCAGCCTCTCCTCCGAGATTCCTGCTACAGCTCATCTCGCCATCTGGAGAGGCACTAGGATCAGCTACCCACCATGGGTTTGTAAATTAAGCCTCTTTCCTATCTCTTCCTCTAGCTGAGCCTCCATTAACTGTGTGGAGAAGGCAGTCAGGTTCCTCCCACAGCGTCCCCTGTAGCCATGGGGGAAATCATCGCACCTGGCCTGCCCAGCTGGGAACCAACAGCGCCCCTGCCAGCTGTGATCATAACTACACCGAAGGGGAATGGACCTGCAGCCGGAATAGTGTAGCTATTTGGTTTTTGGTTTTGTTTGTTGTTGCTGCCATTGTTGTTGTTTGTTTGCCTTGTCATATATATACATACCAGTAAAGAACTGTTATTACTTTTCCCATATCTTTGCTTGAAAGCACCTTAATTTCAAATTTATAATAATTTGGAGGGAAGGGGGTCACATTTTCTAAACCAAGGCAAGGAGGCTGCATCCTCCAAAACCGCGCAGGTGTGTGCCCCAGTGGACTCTCTCCCTTTTTTAAAACCAAGTTGCAGGACTCCTCTGTCTCCTTTATGGACACTGGCTTTTCATAGCCTGATTGTCTGCACAGTGGTAATGCCTCTGTGATTACATATTTAAGAAAATCAAACAAAGTTTGTGGTGCAGTTTTAATTCTAGCCAGACAAGAGGAGGAGGTGAGAACATGTGAGGAGAAGAACATGCAGACACCAAGGTCAGTGCAGAAGGAGGGGAGAAGAGGTGCTCCATGCACCCTCCACAGTCTGTGATGAGGACCACGGTGAATCAGGCTGCTCCCCTGCAGTCCATGGGGGACCACAGGGTCTGCAGAGATCCACCCTCAGCCTGTGAGGGAGGTGCCCACACTGGAGCAGGTAGATGCCTGGAGAAGGCTGAGATCCAGTGGGAGACCCAGTGGAGAAAGGGGGCCCTGTTTCCAGGCTGGAGCAGCCTGTCCTTGGCAGGCTGCATCCCGTGGAAGAGTGATCCATGCTGCAGCAGTTTTGGGAGGACTGCTGCTTGTGAGATTGGAGCTACGCTGGAAAAGTTTGCAGAAAACTGTCTTCCATGGGAGGGACTCCCACGGTGTAGCAGGGGAAGGACTCTTCTCCTTGAGCAGATGAAGAAAACCTTGGGTTGCAAACTGACCAAAATCCCCACCCCCCCTGTCTACTTGTGCTGTCAGTGGGAAGGAGAGAGAGGTTGGAAAAAGAAAAGGTGTTTTTAAGGGCTTATTTTGCTTCTCATTTTCCTGCTCTGATTTAGTTAGCAATAAGTTCGCTTTATATATCTAAGTTGAGCCTGTTTTGTCCTTGGAGTGCTTTCTCCCTCTCATTATCTCAACTCGTGAACCTGTTATAGATAGGTAATGTGATGGTTGGCTCTCACAATTAAGGGATGAATATTGTGTATCTTTTAAGAAGTTTTATTGATATATAGTTATGTTATTGTGGTTTGTTGTTTAGACATCCTCTGTTCTCCCCATAGTCCCCTTCCAACACACCCACACCCACACCCACCTCACCCCACCCCCGTATTGTTGCCATTAGATGGCCTTGGTAGTCGGGACATGTGGAGGGAGGGCATGTACCTGTGCCCTTTGCATGGAGCATTTGGGAATAGGGAAGGCTTGTTGCTAGGGAGGCACGGCATGGCAACACCTGACCTCAAATCAAGTTGCAAGAAAGTAGTCTCCACTAAGAGATGGTGAAGAAGAGTTGACTGGCAGACTTTGGGAGGGGCAAGGGTTGACTGACATAACACCAGGGGCATTAAAGGCAGAGCAGCTATTTTGTAGGGGACCACATAGCAGTTGATTGCACACTCCCAGCGCGTTGGTCTTTTTCCTTATTCAGTACTTTGTTGTATTTGTAAAGGGTTAATAAACCTATGAAAATTTTAAAGTGAGCAGTCATTTCTCACAAACCCTTTGTTAAATTTTCTTTCCTCTTTCCAGCTGTAGCAGGGGAGGGTGAGTGAGTGGCTTATGTGGGTGCCTGGCATTTGGCCAGTGTCAAACTAGGACAAACCCATACCTTCACCCATCAAACTGTTTGTAAGCACATTAGCACACATCTGTGGAAGAATGGTTAGAGAATAAGGGACATGTGAATCTACATCAGTTTGCAAGTGTAGAGTTAGCAAAGTTTAAGACTCAGCTAAGCTGACAAGGTCACCGTGCCCTTGTAGGAGAGCGTTATAACAACGAAGTTTTGTAGCTGATAAAGGGGGAAAGGAATGTTAACACTGATCCACAAGTGTAAGAAACTAAGAGGAGTTAACGTTTCTGTGAGTAGCGAATGATTAGCTTGCTTTTGCACTACGTATGAGCTTCATTGTGAATTGTATAAAAGACATAACTAACGGAATAAAGTTGAGACTTAGTGATCTCTCATATTGAGAGTGGTCTGTCTCCCGCTGACCCCAACACACATCTTTTCCTATCAGTCCCTCCCCTTTTTATTTCTCAATTTAGCTTTATAAACCTTAGTTATCATTAACTTAATTTTTTTAGCTACTTGGCATGGTATAAAAATTAAGATTTGAAATGCCCCCTCCCAACTTCTCCACATCTGGCCACTGCACCAGGGCTAGCAAGCAAATACAGAAAAACAGCTTAGCATGAAGTAGACAATGACAGTTCATATTAGCTCACTAAAATCTGTGGCTACTGATCTGGTCCACCTCTGTGGAGAGTTAGCCAAGGTCTCCCATCTTTTTCTTCCAGCTGAGAAATCCAAATCTCTGGGGTTTTAGAGATCTTGACCCAAGTATGATGGGTCCACCTGTATTCAGCTTTCCTGACTGCTCTTTCTGTGGTCCTGGCTGGATGTCATGAACATCAGAGTTCAAAGGCTGGGTCTGTGCTAAATGGGCTTCCCATCAAAGAGATTTCATAAGAGATGGTATTCTGGCCACATACTGGTTTCAGTATACATCTCCACCTCCACGCTGCTTTGAGAATTAACAGGAAAAGGAATCCCCAATGTTAATTCAAAGAGGAGTAATTTATTATGTCCTCAGGGTTTTGTTCTTACTCTGGCTAAAGCTAATGGCAATAGTGATATGCATGGCATCTTAGTTTCTAATATCGACTTTAAAAGATTGTTTTTCTTCATTCATCTTTTCTACTTGACCTGAATTTTGAGGGTGCCAGGGGGTATGGAGGTCCCACCGAATTCCCAAAGCAGCCATAATCCCTTGAAGGACCCCCCACCCCCCCGCAAAATGATCTTCCCCATCTGAGTCCAACTGCCCCCACATTGCCATATCCTAGAATTATTTGTTCAAAATATACTTTAATAACTGATCCAATAATTGCTGAAGTGACTAGAAATGCCTCTGGCCACCCTTCCAGTCCACACATCATTACCAGAAGATATTTAAGTCTTCCTACTAGGGGTATTTCAGTAAAATCCACTTGGCATTGTTGGAAAGGATGTATAGCCCAGGGTCACCCTCCCCGGCAACTTTCTTTGTAACTGTTATAAGTGCATATTATAAAGTTGTTTTTTCGCAAATATTAAAATGAATGGTATATGTATAATGTAGATAAACTTCACAGTACTAGTATGGTTTCTTTTATTTCTACTATTAACAAAGCTCAGAAATACTGGTGTTATGTAAAAAGTTTTTTGTAGCTATCTCAGAAAATAGTAAAAAGACAATCAGGAAATTCTTCATATTCTTGGATTATATTATTTGGATGAAGAAGATGTGACAGATGCCAGACCCCCCCAGGGAAGGAATTTATCAATCATCTGTTATCAGAGGATCAGCAATGGACTGGAACCACCAAAAAAAAAAATAAAATAGTAAGGCAAAGGATGGATTGAAAAAGGGAGGGGAACTCAAAGGAATGTTTTTAAATAATGCATGAGGGTCTATGTTGGGGGTGGGTTGTTTTCTTATAGAATTTTTTCCCAGAAGTTACTAGGAAGCTAATTGCTAAGTGCTCGAGGAAGTTTTTGCTCTTGGAGGGAACTGCCAGGGCTGCTCCGCTCTTGACTGCAGCAAGATCTCACTCGCCCTCACCTGGAGCTCAGCTCAGAGTGACTCATCACCATCTCTTTGCGTGTGTCCCAGGATTTTGGAACCTAGTCTCTCCTTGCCCTGCTGAGAGCTGCTGCCTCGTTGCCCTGCACCCACTGCTTCTTCAGTTTTACTCTAAGTTTCCCCACACCGTGTCCCACACCCCCTGCCAAGCCATGACATTTTGTACAGCTCCAGCTACCGCAGCCAAGCCTCGGATACATCTCGTCCCCCAGGACTGTTGCTCGCTCTGGTAGCTTGTGACAGTACAAGAAGGGAGAAGGTGCCAAAAGAAAACTGTGGCTAAGTTGTTGGGCTTTTTTCCCCTAGTTTTGTTTGTTGTTAATGCTTGTCCTGGGGTGACATTATGAGGTTTGTATCCTCAGTCATCTGTTCTGTTTAGGCTGGATATGTTCTTCAAGACTGGCTTGGGAAACTTTTCTGTTGGTTTTATCAGCTTGCTGATAATAGTCGGAGGGACATAGACACATAGTGCTGCTTTTGCTGCTGCTTTTGCTTTTGCTTGCTGGCTTTGCTTGCTTGCTCTTGCTTTTACTTCAACTTGTTAGTTAGTTTAGCTAGGCAGTCTGAATTTTCTCTGGACTGGTTTTTTACGGTGAAAAAGTTTTTGTCATCTGTTACAATTCGACACGATCGAACAGACACACACACAACACCTTTCTCCGAGCAAGGCAGAAGCAAAAGAGAGGAAGTTTATTATAAAACTCTGATTTATATAGGTTACACACACTGTCCCCTTGATTGGTCAAACAACTGACCTCCTTTGAGACCACACTGGTCAAACCATAGGTCCATCAACTCTCACTTCCTTTTAGAAAGGAATGTAAGTAATCGTTGTTTACAAAAATGTGTGTGTGAAATCTGGCTCCAGAAGTTCAAAACATCAGAAGGCTAGACGAAACATGCAAAAGCAAGGGCAACATCTCACCCTTTTTCCATTTAAAAAAGAAAAAGAAAAAAAGAAAAATGAACAATGTTCAATGTCTATTTGTGGAGGAGTGGATCAGAATGATCACTCGCGTCATCTGCATCTGAGTCATCACTTGATGATCCATCCATTGAAGACTTTCAGTTTGGTCACAGTTTCCATGTTGCCTGTTGACTGCAAAAATGACAGGGTTATTCGAGGGTTTTTTGGCACAGTAAAATGAAACAAGGCAGGATTACTGACCTCCTTTAAAACTGAATAACCCGATCATTGTGCGATGTCAGCCACCTAGGCTGAATCCGTGACCAAATTGAAAGGTTCCTGGGAAAACTTCTCAAATGCCATGACAGCAGCCCTTAATTCAATCAATTGGGCTGGCCCATCTTCATGGCCTTCCAGGACTTGCCACTCAGTCCCATCCCTCCACGTAACAGTGGCCTTTCTTGTTTTCCCCAAACCGTCAGTGAAGACAGTGGGTCCTTGCACTGGTACTTGGCTATTTTTTTGGGCCGCAAAGAAATTTTTATGAAATTTTTGCTACCTGTAGTAGCTTGTGTTTGGCAGATGACAAGTGATCTGCCTTGAAAAGTTTCAGAGCACTTTGCAGGAACACAATGTCTGCAAGGCTCCATTCAAAATCCTCCCTTTGTATCGGGAGTATGATCTTTGCGGAATCTGCCCCCATTCAATTGCAAACACCATTGTCAGCATTTGCCTATTACGTGAGCAATTAGCTCAAAACTTCAGTTGCGGTCTTCTGCGGCTGATGAGGCAGAGAAACCCATTCCAAGACATGCAAGGGATCAGACCATTTGTCATTCCATTGGCCAATGATACCTGTGGGATGTGAATCTGGAGTGGTAATGAACACAGTGATATCAACGGCAGGATCAATGCAGTAAACTTGGCAAGCAGAAACAGCTTGCTGAACCTCCTCTAGCACCTGACGTGCCTCAGGGGTCAATGTCCGAGGTGATTTCAAATCAGAGTCTCCCTTAATAAGTCAAACAAAGGAGACAATTGTGCGTTGGTCAGTCCCAGATACGGACATGACCAAGTGATGACACCTACCAATTTGTGAACATCACTCAGTGTCTTCACCAAATGCACAAATTGCACCTCCTGGTGTTGGATTGTCCATTCCAGAATTTTTTGACCCCTAATGCTTCCATGGAGGTCATTGTGGAACCTTTCTGGAGCTACCTGCAGCCCATTTTAATTCAAAGGATCAAGCTACTGAGGCCAAATCCTCAGCAGCCCATTGTGGGTGAACACAGCCACCAAAATGTTGTCCGTATAACAATACAGACAGGCATCAGGAAACTGCTTGCGAACTCCAGACAAGGCACAGGCCACATACCATTGGCATATGGCTGGACTGTTCCGCATGCCCTGGGGCAAATTTGCCATTGATACCACTGTGCGGCTCAGCATTACTAATTGCTGATACTGAAAAGTGAATTTCGGTCTGCCATCGGGATGCAAAGGAGTTGTGAAAAAAAAAAAAAAAAAAAAAAACAATCCTTCAAATCCACGATGAGGATTGGCCAAACTGTGGGAAGCATGGCAGTGGCTGGCATGCATGCCTGCAACATCCCCATGCCTCCCATCATGGCATTGACTTGTCAGAGGTCTTGTAACAACCTCCATTACCCAGACTTATTCTGGATGCAGAGGACAGGAGTGTTCTAGGGACTGGCAGAAGGCTCCAGTTGACCCTGGCCCAATCACTCCTACACCAGTTCTCAAAGGGTGACTAATGTGTCATAAGAGAGCTGCCACTCCAGAGGCCAGGCAGCAAGGGAGAGGATCGTGCAATCCACTCCAGAGTCTCAAAGGTGCTTCTCCTTGAGGAAGGTGGCAGGATGCAGGTCCATGTCGTGCGTCTGCAGCACTTGATCCATGAAGCTCCTGGGTAAGCTTCAGGAAGAGCTTCTCCTGCACCATGTGGATGGCCCTCAGTCAGGACAGTGGTCCAGTGAGCTGGAGGTGGCCCAGGAAATCCAAAATCGCCTTCTCCTTGTGCCTGATCAACTGCCCTATGAACAGAGGACTCAAGAAACACAAGTTGAGCAATCTTTGTTCCTTTTAAGATAGTGATAGGGGGCTTGGCCGTGGATACCGTTGTACAATTCTGTCCTGTAAAATCTGCCTCAGCCAAACCCATGTGCACAATCATGTCTCCCCCCAAGGGACCAACAGCACTCAGGGGGATCTTGTGCATCCTGCCAGAGTCTACTACAACTGCGTCTGCTGAGCCACGGGTGCTGACCATGAATTGGCCAAACAGACTCCCACAGGCTCCTACCACAGCTGTCCCAGTAGAGCCCGTGCTCGGTGCGGAGCAGAGCGGAGCCGCCCCGCATCCAGCCTCCTCGGGTGCGGGGAAGGGACGGGACACAGCGACAGACGCGACCGCAGGAGCCGCTGCTGCGCTCTGCGTGTCTGCTGAGTATGTGCCCCCATCCGCCGTGCCTGGCAGGGGCAATGCAGGGGGAGCAGAGTCTGGGATCGCTTCTAAGGGGGTCCCGCCCTTCACCGGGTACCCGATCGCATGCATCATCTCCCCAGAGCAGAACGGGACGGGTCGACCGTCATTCCTGACCGGACTGGACAAGCAATCGGTCAACACCCCGCCTCCGGCGGCTTCCACCGCCTGCACATGCTCGACAGCCTCCACAGAAGCCGCGGCTCCCGGCGCTGCTCCCGCTGACCGCGGGACCGGCGGCGGAGAGCTGGACCCCTCCCGTGCCGCAGCAAGGGGAGGGCGGTGGGGGGCCGGCGGCGCCGATCCCTCGGGGCCGACAGGAGCCCGCGGGGCTCCGCACATCAGAGTGACCCCACAGGGGGCAAGCGGGAGCCCCGCCTCACGGAGAGAGCCGAAATCCCCCTGGGAACTCTGCGAAGTCGCCGAGTTCCGAGAGGACTCAGAGCAATATTGCTCCAAGACCAGGATCACTGCCTGCCAGAGGAACAAAAGATCTTCCACATCGTTATTATAATCGGCAAAGAGAACTTCCATAAGGCGATCTCCAACCGGAGACCAAGCAGTTCTAGAAAAAACCTGCGAACAGTCGGAAAAAAATCCATTTCCTCTGGCCCACAAGAACAAATTTTTAAATTCATTCAGGGAGATAGGAACATTATTTCGGTCTAAAAACCCTGCCCAGAGTTGCAGGGCCAAGGATTCTTTTCCAAGTAGCCCAGAGGTCTCCATCGCAAAAGCCCGAGAGGAAAAAAACCACCGTGGGGGGGGGGGGGGTTAAGAACACCAAACGACCTCAACAATGCTGTTTGTTCACCCCTCCTCTCACTCGCCGTCACCAGATGTTACAAATTCGACACGATCGACAGACACACACACAAACACCTTTCTTCGAGCAAGCAGACGCAAAGAGGAAGTTTTATTAATAAAACTCTGATTAGATAGGTTACCACCACCACTTGTCCGCCTTTGATGTTGTGTCAAACAACTGCCTGCTTGAGACCACACTGGTCAAACTATAGGTCCATCAACTCTCACTTCCTTTTAGAAAGGAATGTAAGTAATCGTTGTTTACAAAAATGTGTGTGTGAAATCTGGCTCCAGAAGTTCAAAACATCAGAAGGCTAGACGAAACATGCAAAAGCAAGGGCAACACTAGGGTCCTCCTTTCAGGCCTCAGGACTTCTCCTTGCCTAGCCTCCTGCCAGGCCGGACGTTTAGTCCGCTCCTTGGGCTAGAGCAGTCCTGTCCCTAATGCCATCTCCTTCCTGAGTTTTTCTGAAGAGTTGGGAAGAAACAAAAAGACTCTCAGGGGTTACCCGGTGGTATGTACCCAAGCAGGGCCCGATCCCTTTACCTTCCACCGACCCGGCTTGACCACCCCTCCCCAGCGGAATGGCCTCGGTTAAAGGGATGTGTGTGGGTGTGTGTGATGCCCGCCTTGCCTGCCGTCTCAGACTCCCCAGCCTTGTGCCCAGAGCAGTGCGTTTACAGCCTACTTCCCTTTCAGCTGCGGCAGCACACAACCTACAGTGCATCTGGTCCGCCCCTGGGGATCGGGGAACTCCTGGACACTTGGCGCTGGCAGTACCTGGGGGTACCCTGTACAAAACTGACAGCCCTTTCCTTAAGGGGGGGGGCCTACCCCAATGTGTGCAACTCACACCAGGATCTTCCTCCGCACGCCCGGAGGGGGGACTTCCTCTATCCCCTTAGGAGGCCTCAATCACTCACTAGGCCTTGATAGGCCCTCACTCGCATCCTCCTAATCCCGTCCGGCCCCCTCTCGGGAGTCCGGAAACGCAGTACTGAGGAGTCCCACTCGCTTCGGGGCTTCCGAGCTGCCGGCCCCCGTCTCATTCACACCACACTCGTTTGCCTCTTACTCCCGCCACCGGAGTTACACTTCCGGCGCTCCTCAGCATCGCTGGTCCCAAGCTGATTTCTTTGGTCCAAATAGCCAGCTGTCCTGAAGGTCCTAGAGGGCGGGCAGCCGTCCCGTCTTCTGGTCCTCTTCAGGTGTGGCTATACCGGACGAGGCCCCTGCCTGAGATGTAAATATGTGTCTTGGTTTGGAAAGACAGGGGTGTCTGCTAGGGAACCAAAAAAAGAATGGAAACTTCTCTTGGACTTGTTATAATCTTAAAATTGAAGGGAGGTCTCAGGCAACTATGTGAGCGTAGGAATAACAGTTCTTTACTAGTTAGTCTAACAAGGTAAATTAACAATAATAGCTATAATATTGACAACAAACAGAACTAGAGAAGAAAAGAAAAAAACAACAACCCAGTTACAGTTTTCCTCTGGCACCCTCCTCCCCCTCAGTACCGTTACAAGCTACGAGAGCCAGCAGCAGTCCTGGGAGGATGAGATGCATCCGAGGGTTGGCAGTGGCTGGAGCTGTTGGAAATGTCCCGGCTGGGCAGGGGCTGCAGAACACAGCATGGGGAGACCTCGAACAAAACTGAAGAAGCCGTGGATGCAGGGCAGAGAGAAGGAGCTCCTGGCAGGGCAGGGAAGGAACAGGTTCCCAAAATCCCGGGGGACACATGAAGAGACGGTGGTCCGACAGAGCTCCAGGTGGGATGGTGAGAGCTCTCCACCGCGCCGAAACAAGCAGCTCCTGGCCGTTTTCCCGAGAGAAGTGAAGACGGTGCCTCTCTGTCTCTGCCTTATCTGCTTCTTTTGTTTGTTCCTAAGCACCCATGAGCACCGAAAAGCACCCAGCCATCAGCTTCTTAGCAACTTCTGGGAAAAAATTCTATAAGAAAGTAACCCAACCCCCAACAATATGAAAAATGGCCAGGAGACCAGCTCCTTTCAAATGGCCTTTATTGAAATCAGCTCTTTGGGGTGGGAAGTCCGAGGGGTTGCACGCATCACCGCTGCTGCTCCCTTAGACGATGCGGAGGAGGAGGAATTTTGCAGCTTTGCCTCTAGGGCAGAGCTGGGGCTTCTGTCCTCACGGGAGTCCTTAGGAAGACAATGACTTGCTCGCGGTCCAGGGGTGTCACTCTGGTCGACTCCCATTCAGATTATGGTGACCACATTCTGAACTGTAAAGTGCCATGGGGGGTTGCTCAGCCTTTTCTCAGGTGTAGTATGTTGTTGGTTTTTCGAGATGTCATGTAGGCTCGTTGTTTTAGAGGCATCTGGTGTCAAATAGGCTCTTGCGTCTTTCACATTTGCATATTCACGGTGGTTATCTCCCCCTCCTTAGTGGCGGGCATTGTTTTGGGACGCAGCAGTGGCATTTCGCAGCAGCGGCATTTGCCGATGGGATAGGGAAAGTACAGTTGGGGGGGGACAAGGTAATTTATTCTATTAACAATGAACATGAGATTTGACTTAGAAACTTAGGAACAGCATCAACTAACAACTAATTTAACAATCTTAGGAACTTATTCCTAACAGTTCCCCTCTCTATTTCCTTGATCAGGCTTTCAGCCTGCATCAATTTCTCATTTCAAACCCTTGGAAATATAATTCCTTTAGTTTTTGATACTGATCATATATTTCTTTAGCATTTTCATGCTCTAATTTTTGATCTCCTTGTTTTTGACTCTCCATCAACATAATTTTTGTTTGTTTCTTATTGGATATCCCTGGGAACTGCATACTAGCCAGGACAGTGGAGGTCACCACTCGGATTAGGCAGGAAAGTAAACACAGTAGGAGTATTAGTCTGGTGACTGCACATGTTATTATGAATACTGTTTGTTTTTTTTTTTTTTTCACCAGATCCCTTTAAATGACCAAAAGTTGTCCCACCAATCACTATCTATTAAAGGAGTCCATTTTTGGGTACCAACATATTGAAATTTTCAAATCTCTTTGGATATATTTTTGACCACTGAACTTTTATCATCAATTTCCAAGCAACACTCGGAAGAGTTGAATTTCCCATATATTCCTTCTTCATCTGCAAGTAGATAATCTACTGCCAATCTAAATTGATAGATTACTGCTCTGATTTGGGTTAATTGATCAAGTGCTCTGGCTGTTCTGTTGGAAACCATTTCAAGTACTGCTTGGAGCCTGATGATTCGGTTCAGCATATAAATTGGTGTACGGTATCCCCAGGAACCATCTTGGGCCCAGGTGGCTGGCCCATAAGTTTTAACAATCTCCTCTGGGGTCCATACTTTACTTTTCCACTTCTGGGTACCTTCTATATTCATGGTATCCCTCTTTTTTCTGTTGGTTTTCTTTAAGTCATCATAAACTGGGACTCCTAGATGTGCTCCTGATTCCTTTGATAATAGAAAGAAGGCGGGTTTAATAATTCCCACAGTGCAACTTCCTGCCCACTCTCCGGGGAGTCTGGTGTACGCTGTACTCCCGCAAATCCAAAATTGGTGCTCAGGAGCTTCCCAAATTTTATCCATTGTCTCTGAGGGACTTTCCCAGTATCTAGACAGTCTCCTTATTCTCCAGAAGGGGTTTATCCCTTTATCAGCACACTCATGTAATTTGTACCCTTCATGGTAGATACATCCTTTCTCTTTCTTTCCCACAGACCAGTACTGATTTGGCTCTCGGGGGACCCATCTAGTACTTAAATCCTTTGTTATTAGGTACCTTTTACAAGCCATCTTCCCTACTGGGGCTTTATATTTTTTTCCTGTTCTCATGATACACTCTTCTCCAATTATTTTCGACCTCAGGTCCCATTGCTCTTTCCCTCTCTCTTACGATTTGTGGTTCTTGTCTAGTTTGTTTCCATCTTATGATTTCCAATGGGCTTAAGCTGATCCCTTCCCATGGCCAGATTTCTGTCATTTGCGTGCTCCCGCAGACCCAGCAATCAGTTAAGTTTAGTTCTTTACTTATTCTTTCTACTAGGTCTATAAACAAGTTCTTTCCCACAGGGATATCTAGATCATTTCCCACTTGTTTTATTAGGGGTTTCTCTTTCACCAGGTCTGCCACCTTACTTTGGCAGGCTGTATGCTCAAAACAGAGCCAGGTGTCTCTTACAGGGCATTCCCCAAATAGGCGCTACTTAAAAGAGGCAGTGTTTCTTTCAAGCCAATAAACTCTCCCATCCTTCTGACAGGTGTGTAATTAGGAGTGGTTATAACAATTAGAATTCATGTTTGTATGAACTCTCAAGAGAGACTCAAGGTTTTCTTCATCATAGAGAGGCTGGTAACATTTGGTGCAGGCGTCTTCTTCACTTCCTAGAATGTCCTTTATCAGTAGGATCAGCATGATCCCTCCCAAGAGTCCAGTATGAGCCATCTCGCTTGACCTCACCTGGTCTTGCCTCTTGGGGAACAGGGAGACTTTCTGAACCTGCATTGGAGTCTTCTCTTGGAATCAGTCCTTTTTCCACTCCTTTTTAATTTAATTACCTTTTAGGGAATGCTCTGTAAGAGATCTGCCCTTGTGTCAGAGTTGGGGGTCTCCTTAGAGGGGAAATTGTGGTGAACAAAGAAACACTTATTGAATGGCAACACAACTTTAACCCTTCAACTTGTAAACCCTCTTTTAACACTTGCTAACCAGTATCACAACATTAACACTTACAACATTTCAGTATATTAGGCTTGTCCAGAATACTACTCAATTCTTCATATGGACTTTCTTAGTCGTCCTGCTTGGCTTTTCTTTTAAAAGTTATTTTAAGGTTCTCAGGGTGTGGGATAGTGGTCTACTCAGGAGCATCTATTGATGGTGTCACAGAATCACGTTTGCTGCTAGGAGGTGGTACTGGTCCTTTCACTCGGGAAATATGTGTCTAGCCCCATTCTTGAGTCCTCACCGCAGTGTGTGCAGCAAGTAGTTCTTGGAATGGGCCTTCAAACCTAGGAGTTAGTGGGATGCTGTTCCATGATTTTATCAGTACCCAATCCTGGGGACGAATTTGGTGCATGTCCACATCAAGGAGAGAGGTTTGATGGAGGTATCCTTTCTTCCTAAGATCCCTTAGTGTCTTCCCGATTGTCTCTAAATACCTTTGAGTGGCTATTTCCCCTTCCAAATAATTCTCTGTGCTGAAAGGGGTAATAAGGAAAGGGAGTCCAAACATCATTTCATACGGAGAGACACCTATGTCAGACCGAGGTATTGTTCTAATTTGCAAAAGGACGAGTGGTAGACATTTAAGCCAATTCATCTGGGTTTCAGAAATCAGTTTTGTTAATACATTTTTGAGGGTCTTGTTCATTCTCTCAACCCTCCCCGAACTCTGAGGGTGCCATGGAGTGTGCAACCTCCACTTCATTCCTAAAGCTTTAATCATGCCATGTAGGGTTTGAGCGATAAAGTGTGGACCTCGGTCTGAATCAATATTATTTACTAGCCCATATCGAGGAACGATTTCCTCCAAGATTATTTTTATAACCACTTCTGCAGTTTCTTTTTTAGTGGAGAAGACTTCTACCCAATGGGTAAGATGGTCTACCATTACTAACAGGTGTTTATACCCTTGTACAGAAGGCATTTCAGTAAAATCTATTTGCATATTTTGAAATGGTCTTAAAGTTAACTCCCTCCCGCCAGGTGTTGTTTTCCTCATTACTTTTTGGTCTACTTTTTGGAAGGTGACACATCCTTTTGTGACAGCTTTTGCCAATTCATATACTCCAATGCATATATTTTCCCTTAGAAAGTGGTCACATAACCCTTGGATTCCCCAATGAGTTAACTCATATATCTCTGCTAATATTCTTCGGGCTAGGGCTTTATTTAGGAACATATGCCCATCAGATGTCAGCCATTCCCCTTGTTCTCCTTGGTGTAATCTTAATTCTTTTATTTTCCTTAACTCATTTTCACTGAATGTTGGCTTCTTTCAGTAGCTGATTTATGTTTTTCTCCTGCCAGTCTTCCATCTTTTCTATTTTTCTTCTGATGTCTGGCGAAGCTTTAGTAACAAACTGTACCTTTAACAATACTTGGCCTTCTGGGCTGTCAGGGTCTATGTTTGAATAGAATTGGAAGTTCCTCCTCAGTCGGTTAAGCCAATTAGCTGGGGTCTTATCTTTCTCCTGGGTGCTATTAAAGGCTAGTTTAGTATTACTACCTTGGGGAACAGACTCCTTTATTCTTTTTACCATGAGAGATCAATATTCTTCCATGTTTTTCCTGCCTTCTTCATGGTTTGGATTCCACCCAGGGTCCACCAGAGGCATTTTTTGATTTCCCGGGGGCCCTAATCTGTTTTCTCTCTCCCAAATTCTCATTCCAGCTGCTCGAATCATTCTGACTTCTTCTGGGCAAAATAATATATTGAGAATGGAATTTATCTCTCCCCAAGTATAAATATTAGGTCCTAGAAACTGGTCCACCTGATTTGAGATTCCGACTGGGTCTTCCACTAAATTCCCTAATTCCTTTTTAAATCCTCGAACCTCGGAGGCTGTTAGAGGGGCATTCACAAATCCAAGTCCTCCCGCCACCCCACCCATGGGGACTTCCCTGAGGGGAAAAAGCTTCTCTGCCCTTGATATTTTAGACCTGGTGTTACAATAAGGTCCACTAACAAGCTCCTCATTTTGGGATGCAGTAGGGAGTGTGCAGGTTTGTTGGTACCTAGGAGATGTGTTAGGAGGTACATTAATATTTGATGATGACAGGCTCTGCTCCCAGTTGGAGGGAGAAGCAGGAACAGCATTGGGCAAGGGGGAGGAGATTGGACTTAGAACTAAAGGTACTGAGGGTGGAATAGAGGGAATAGATTGTGGAACAGCAGGAGAATCTGGGGGCATTGGTAGATCAGAGGAAGGCAAGGAGGTATTGGACAGGGCCGGTAGGGAGGTTGAGTTTGAGACAGGGAATCTGGGAGGAGATGGAAGCTGGGTATTTACTGACGGGGAGGGAGAGATTATGGGTTCCATAGGGGGAAGAACTGAAGGCTTAGCAGTAGGGGTTGGAGGGAGAACTGGAGTTCCTATAGGGGAGGTTGTAGAAGGGGCTTGGGACATGATCAGGGGAACTGGTAGAAGGGCTTCGGGTACCACAGGATAGTTGGGGAGGGAGGTGGTAGGTATTCGAGGGGGTTCCATCTTTTATTCATCTCTCTTCTTCCCTCATTCCCTTCTCTATCCTTTTCCTTTCCTTGTAATTTACACATCTTTACACTATCTCCACCTGCTGCATTCTTCTGCCAACAGGTGGAGATATACCAATTGCTCAAAGTCGGGACAGCTTTGGGCCCTTAGATGTTGACTAAGTAACGAGCATATCCATTCATCTTGGGTTCCATGCCATGGCCACTCCCCCTGTAGTTGTAATTTTGGCCAAACCTCTGTGCAGTAGTAGACTAACTTGATCTTATTTAGGCCTTTTGTTATCTCCAAAGCATCCCATCTGTCCAGTAACTGTCCAAGAGGGCTATCAGGGGGAATATTCTTTATTTTCTTCTTAGAGGAACCTGCTCTCTTACTAGTGCACCCTCCCGGGTTTTTTTGTTTTTTTTAGTCAAAAAAACCCACCCAAAACAAAAACTTTAAAGGTGCCCCTACCCAAACAAAAATAGACAGATGGTCAACCTAGTCATTTAACTAACTCAAATTCTCTGGGGATAGGGTCCAATCACTCACTCT
This sequence comes from Certhia americana, assembly GCA_018697195.1. Classification (NCBI taxonomy): domain Eukaryota; kingdom Metazoa; phylum Chordata; class Aves; order Passeriformes; family Certhiidae; genus Certhia; species Certhia americana. Next base: position 2,485 of record JAGMWU010000641.1, on the reverse strand, counting down.
CTCATACCATAAGGCAAAGGATGGGGGTTCACTCACTCCTATACTCACTCACACCATAAGGCCCAACACCACTGCTGGACCTTTGGAGTCCCTCCTATTGACAGGACCCCCTACGTACCCCCGCGCCTCGCCCCCACGGGACTCTGAGCACTTTGTCGACGCTGCCAGGGTCCCTAGCACTAGGGTGTTACAATTCGACACGATCGAACAGACACACACACAACACCTTTCTCCGAGCAAGGCAGAAGCAAAAGAGGAAGTTTATTATAAAACTCTGATTTATATAGGTTACACACACTGTCCCCTTGATTGGTCAAACAACTGACCTCCTTTGAGACCACACTGGTCAAACTATAGGTCCATCAACTCTCACTTCCTTTTAGAAAGGAATGTAAGTAATCGTTGTTTACAAAAATGTGTGTGTGAAATCTGGCTCCAGAAGTTCAAAACATCAGAAGGCTAGACGAAACATGCAAAAGCAAGGGCAACA
>JAGMWU010000638.1:0-26058 GCA_018697195.1 Certhia americana | reverse complement strand
TTAATCTAGAGTCCTGTACTATGAAGGGACAACTAGGATACATATGTGAAGGGACATTAGAAGGTGACAAAGACACTTGTTTGGATATGGATCAAAGTATTTGCCACTTTGAAACGCATCCAGGCAAACAGAAAACTTCACTTGTGTACATAGGACAAGGTTGTGTCTGTCCGAGAACAGCGTGTCCCATTATAAGGATAGATACACAAATTATAGATGAGACTCAATTCAATTTGTGTGTTTGCAATTTTATTAGAATCAAGGGATGTGATTTTTCCTATCGTGCACCTGTAATATCACATCAATATATAAAGGCTAACCTAACCACTGTGCAGAAAATACTGCCTGTGCCCATAGGAATGAATTTGACTTTAGTTGCTCAATTGATGAAACATCAAAAATTGAGGGAAATCTTAAAAGAAATTAGAGATGGAGGGAAAAGGACATTAATTACGATACACCATGACACAGAGACCATCAAAGGGGTCTTTAAAAGGCTTGAGGAACATCTGTCTCATCATTGGTGGGATGTGCTTTTGGGTGGTCTCCGACAGCAACTAGTATACTGAACACCTTAATCCACCCTAGAGTTGTGTTGCTAATGTTAGTTAGCATAAGTTTGGTGCTATCTGTTGTAATATTTGTTTGGAATTGGAAGATGCTACGACGAGTAGCAGCTTTAACATCACTATCAAAGGTGTATGGCTTAATCTTGAGAGACACTAGCTGTACGACTTCGATAGATGAGGAAGACTCTGTATACTGAGTAAAGGAATTTACTCATTTTAAAGAAGAAGTGGGGAAATGAGACACTAACTTTGAAGATATTGCTGCTGGGAAAAAGAAGCTTTGATGAAACCAGTTAAAATTTAGAGAATAGATAAGAGAAAGACTGGATTTAGATAAACTAATCCTGGAGCTGATAACTCATTGCCTGTCAAACTTATGTTTATGTAAGTTTGGCTTGTAAAAACACAAGACGATTGCAGACCCTCTATCTCCAGAAACAGTCCTGGGAACAAGAAATTCCAAGGAGTCATTTATCACGTATCCATCAAAGGTTAAAAGTTTAGAACGAGGAAGACTAGTTTTACTTCCTCCCTTTGGTGACCACTCCCCACATAAGACCCCCGACTCATTTCAGAAAACAAACTACGCATGCTTAATAGCCTTTTTGTCAATTAGCATACGAAGCGGAGAAGTGGAGGTGACAAGGGTATGAATATGCATTTGTATTTTGTGTATTCAACATTCTTGTGGATAAAAGGCTCTGTAGTTACCTGTGATCTTTGCAGTGCGTATTAGGGAGCTATCCCACGCAGCTGCCCGGCCGTCAATAAACATACACTTTCTAACTTAACTGTTAGAGAGTCTTTTGTCCGTCTCAGTTGGGTATCGATATTAGATTGATATCCATATTTTAATAAATCACACCAATATCACAAAAAACATCACATCAGCTCCACCAGCCAACAAAAAAAAAATCCAAATCACCTCAAAAACAATAAGCACTAAAGCACAACTCCTCCCACCATCCCAACTACCAACATTAATATAAACATTAAAAACAAGTTACCTCTACTCACTACACCAACAATACTATATAAAACAAATTTCTCTCATCATACAGCACACCCATACAAAAAATCTAAATTGCCCTACAATCTTAATAATTACAAATGAACCTCAAAATAAAATCATGAATCTCACTAACAAAAAAAACCCCAGAAACAAATAACACAAACTAAAGACTTCACCATACAACCAGAAAAAAACAACAGAAAAATCCCCACACTACTCTTTTTACTAACAATTCTTATCACATCATAAAATTGAAGCAAAAATAACAAACTATGTAGTGGCCCACATAACAAATCACAAAAACTTCTCAAAAAAATAAGCCAAACCAACTTACTAAACTCAATACTGTACAGGGAATCCTAAACATTACTGAGAAAAAAAACCCCTAAAAGTCTACCTCTACACTAACTCACAAAAACTTTTCAAAAAAATTAATCAAACCAACTTACGAAACTCAAAACGGTACAAGTGATCCTAAACATTACTGAGAAAAAATCCCTTAAACTCTACCTCTACACTAACTCATAAAAAGTAACCATCCTCTATAAAATGAACTAAAAACCCAAACTAATTAACGTAACAACAAGCTAAACTACTAAAAAAAACACTATACAAATAAAAAAACTAAAAAAATCCACCATATAAACACCCATGAACCCAAAAATAATACTAATAAGCACTCCCAACTTATCTCTAACTATAAAACACACTACAATCAAACCAAATAAATAAAACATCTATAATAAACAATAATCCAATTCTAAATGTTAATAAAACCTAACAAAACACGACACCACCTCAAGCCCTCCAAAACAAACACTGCATACTCACAATTTAAAACCCACCACAAAATAATGGAAAACCTACCCTATGTGCCTCATGCCAAAGCACATAACACCATTGTAAACCTTAAAAACACATCTATGCAAAACATAAAAGCCCATAAAAAACCAACAGAACTCCATTCACAAGAAACCTTATCAACACCTGAACATTAAGTAGACCACATCCCTTATCATATCCCATGTACAAACAAAATTAAAATATACAATACTTAAAACCACCTTTAAACAACCAAATAAAAAAATTCCCCAAAATTAAAAACAGCTTCTAATGTTCAGAAATTAACACCCAAAACTCCACCAGAAGTGTTGACCCAACCCTCTCCTACTTACAATAAACAAAAACAATACCCCAATAATGCGCATCAAACTCTATTAAAAAAACCTACTTAAATTAATTCTACCTCAAATACAAACAAACCCATTCATTAAGTTACGTTCACTCAAAAATCAAATTCCACAGTGCAAATAATACCAAAAAATGTAACACACTATACACTCCCAAAACTGAATATAAAACATAAATGCCACTATTTATTTAATAGCATTATCACTATCTACATTTAACTGTATCTATACATAAAAATATAAATAATTAATACTTATTAATTTGAGCACTAAGCCAATTAAAAATAAAACGTCCTAAAATGCTATTAAAAGAGGATATCCTCTATCATACTCCCCCAAATACTCTCTCAACTATATTGGCTAACACATCCCGAAAAGATAAAATTAAAATCCATCTTTTACTTTTTTTAACTAGCTTCCCATTCATTAGTCAAATCGAAAAATCTTGCCGAAACTGTAAGACCAACTTCTGAAACTATGCAGCTTCACTGCAATGCCAAAACCAAACTACCACCGAAAGCCCCAGGCCACCTCCCCACTGCAATTCCCTGCGCCGCTGCAGGGACACGCCGATGAAACACCGGGACCCCCCGAGGTGCCACGGCAGGGAGCCACAGGGACCGAACGCTGCTTCCAGAAAGTGCCCGGAGCGGCGTTAAAGGCGTGGCTGAAAGCAGCAACAAAGCCGACAGACAAAAAGCCGGCGGGGTCACGGCTCTCTGCATTTCAGTGGGGCTTTGGCAAGCACAGAGAGAGGCTGACAAGCCACGAGTGTCCATCCCCCAGCGCCCCTTGACGGGACTCGACACCGGGGGGGGGGGGGGGGGGGGGGAAGGTGGGGGGGCAGAGCTGCTCGGCGGGGCGGGGCGGGGCACGGAGCGGGACCGGCGCCGCTCGGCTGGGCGGGGCAAGGTGGGGGAACGGGACTGGCGCCGCTTGGCGCGACGGGGCCGGCCCCGCACGGAGCGCCGCTGCCGGCAGGAAAGCGGCTCCTGCGGCGGCTCCTCCAGCAGGCTGGAGCGGCACCGCGCCGGGAGAGCCCCGCCCAGCGGGGACAGCACCGGGCCGAGGGGACTCCGGCAGCCCCCGAACCCCGCGCCCGGAGTGGGCGGGACGGGCACGGCTCCAGCAGTCCCTGGCAGCCGCCAAAGGACCTTCCCACGTCAGCAATTCCCCCCCAGGGTACAGCAGGTGCGCTCCTGGCCACACATGGCATTCAGTGCCAGGGAGAAGCGTCCTCAAATGCAGCCCGATTTACACTCTTTAAATGCTGGGAAAGCTGGATTTCCCTCAATTGAAGCCCTGAAACTGAGGCAACAGGGAGCGTTCACCTCACTTTAAACCAATGCAATGGCAAGTAAGTGCGTTCTCCCCTTCAGTTTAATCCCCTATAATAATTCCAATAGCAAAAAAGGAATGGCTTCTGTCACATGATGGGAAAAGGGGAATTTTTAACTCAGTTCAAACACTCACCAGGTAGGGATAAACAGGGCGTCCCCCCCAGTTTAAACCTTACAATGATGAAAACTGGGGAAGGGGGGTGGGGAAGATGGTTACCCTCAAATGAAACCCATAATACAACAATCGTTTACCCCTTTCATTTAAAATAGAACATAGGGATTGCCTGTCTACTGATAGTCCTAACACTGGAAAAGGCAGGTTTTCCTTCAATCAATACCCTTAAAATCACAGGTGAATGGACATTTCCCCCCGTTTAAGTACAGACAATAATAGAAGAGGAGTTGTTTCCCTCAATATAAATTTCTTTTGTCCTCATAACCCACATTTTTTTTCTAGGAGCACCGGGGAGGGATTGGCAAGATAAAATTGAAAATGGAAAGGAGAAAAATCCCCCCTTACAAATACACACTGGCTCACCTGTTCAGTTGATGTTTGCTGGCACAAAGGCTGGTCCCTCTGCACTTTCTTTAAGCAGTGCTCCACATCTAAGGGGTCCCCCAGACTCTGTGAAATGCTCTCACTGCTGTTCCACGAGACACCCCTGGGAGCCCCCTCTCCTCCAGCAGCTCTATGCCTAAATGAGCTGAGCAAACCCTCCCCCTAAAACAGCCCCCAGCAGGACCCTCTCCTTCCTCACCATCACTGCTGACACCTGGGGCTGCTGTGGACCTTTGTGTGCACACCTGGGGCTGTTTTGGCACCTCATCATCCTAAGTGTTTGCACCTGGTGCTGTTGCCACTCCCAGCGTGAGGGCAGGGGCAGAAGGGACTCGCTGCTCCGCCCCTGGACAGCTCATTGTCTGCACCTGACACACTGGGCCCCGGGCTTTCCTTGCTATGGACAAGGACCCCTCTTCTTCTCCAGGTGCCCAAGGCTGAAATTGGAATTTCCCCTCCAAAATTCCGTGTCTGAAGCTCAAAATTCCCAAGGAAATTCCCCAGCTACCACAAGCCTTCACTTACAATTTTACTCTGGAATCACAACTGACTTGTCTTTCTGTGGAAGTGTTTCAAACATTCATTGAGAGTTCAGAAGCTGGGCTGGCCTGTTTATGACTTATGCTGACAAGCCCAGGCCAAGTCCAAACACACAGAATTACAGGGAAATACACAGTTTATAAATACTCCCCTTGCCTGCAACTGAGTCCTTCACTGCACATCCCCAGAGCAGATTTCAGATTTACTCCATCACTGGTTCCCAACAGCACCTCTCTAGCACAAATCCCACCTCTCACAGACACAAACCAAACATAAATCTACTGCAGGTGTTGGCTTGGAAAATTAAATTCTTAGTACTTCAGTGTTTTAATCAGGCTATGTGATTAAATAAAAAATATAATACTATAGAATACGATATAAACAATATTTTTTACATAATATATATTATATATATAATATTACCAACATTTATTTAAATCTTAGGTATATATTTCTGTATCTTTATGTATTTATTGCATATTTGTATATTTATATTTTTAGAAATTATTAAATTCTATTATAAATAAATATTATAAATTATTTATGTTCACATTACCTGTAAATTAACCTTGCTTCTAATCCAATCAAAACCTAAACCCTTTTCACTTAAACTATATGAAATGCTTCTATATCTAGATTTTTCTTATTGATATCTATAATTTCTATTTATACATTATCTTTAAATAAATCTATTTTATAATACATTATAATAATTCATATATATAAACCTATTTATATTACATACTGTATATAAAAACATATATTTATATTGCTTATATTTATACTTTACACTTATATATATATGTGTATTAATTATGTTTTTGCATGTTTTTATTTTTGTATCATTTATTAAGAAAACCCTGCCTCGAAACAAATGAAAATTTTAAAAAATTATCTTAAACAATATTTAAACTTTATTTATATTTATATTCAATTCATATTCATAATCTATACTTACATATGTTATAATAATACTTAGAATCTTATTTATATTATATATTTATATAGATATATTATACTTAGTTTTAATATTTGTTTATACTTCATTTATATATTTACCCTTTTATATGTTTTTATTTTGTATTTTAATCTATATTATAAATTCTGGAGATTCATTAACCCTACACATCAGAGCCACAAATGTATAAAATCGTAGTCAACCCTTGTATGCTGGATACACTAATCCCATGATAACATATCAAAACAAAACCTATTTCTATTGCTAATGTAAAAAAAAAAAAAAGAAGGCCGTAACATTTAACTCTATCAAACAATAAAATAAACTGAAGTACAAATAAATCAGAAAAATCCCACTAGAACCAGCCCCAAAACACCCTTTCCATCCATTAAACACACATTTCCTCCCAAACAAATATTTCAAACCCCCAAAAAAATCCAACACACATTTAAAAAGAAATAAACATAAAAATATAAAAATAATAATATTTTTAAAAAATCAGCTCAGCTCGGCTCGGCTGAACTCGGCTTAGTTCGGCCAACTCAGCTCTGCCCGCTGCGTTCAGCTTGACTCGGCTTTCTCCGTCAGAAAATAGCTCCACCCGCTGCGTGCCGCTCGGCTCGGCTTTCTCCGTCACTACCCGATGCCGCACGGGAAGGCAGGGCCGCCTCACATCTGCTCGGTGCTTCCCGGTGCCACCTCCCGCGGGCGGCCCGGCCATCGCACGGGACACAAATGGGAGCGCAGGGTCGGGTGGGAGCTCAGTAGGCATTGACTGAACTCGTGCTAATTAACGGGCAGGAGAGCACGGGTCTCGGGGTTTGGCCGAATTCGGCTCAGTTCGGTTCGGCAGAACTCGGCTCCCTCCGTCAGAACTGGGCTTCGCCCGTTGCATGCCTCTCGGATCCGCTCGGTAGGGCTGAACTCAGCTGTCTCCGGCACAGCTCGGACCTTCAAGGGAAGGTCGGCTGACCCGCGGCCGAGCAGCCATGCTGGCAGTGCCAGCAGCCCCAACCCGGCTCCTGCCGGCTGCCGGCTCGGGCGGTGGCTGCAGTACCGCGCTGTGCCCACAGGGTGGCAGCACTGCTGCCGAGCCCCTCCTTCGGCCACGCGTCCAACTCTTCGGGAAAAACTCCTGCCCGTCGAATGCCCCCCCCCCCCAAAAAAAACCCCGGGGCCAGAAGTAAAGAAACCCTGCCTCTAACCAAAGAAAACACCAACATACCCCTTATTTTAATCTATACTTCAATATTTTGATTTAGATACATTTATATTCATGTACTACATATATCTGTAAAAGAATAGAATATGTAGCACCATCTAGATTAATATAATATATACACTATTCTTTACATTGTATATTCTACATATATATTACCTACATTTATTTGAATTTTATGTATGTATATATTTCTATGTATGTATATATTTGTATTTTATGTACATATGTATTTCTACATCTTTATGTGTTTATTACATAGTTGTATATTTATATTTTTATGCAATTTTATGCACCTGCTCTGTGGGTCGCCCCATTCCAGTCCAACACACCGCCCGACACCGCTGGGGCTCCGGCTTTCCCAACTTCACAAAGGGGGGGTCGAGGCTGGAGGTCAGGGAGGGCGGTGGGAGGGGGGTGGTGGGTGAGGGAGTTTAGGGTGGGCCCCCTCCGGAGGGGGCGTTTCCCCCCTCCAGTCTCCACCTGTCCTCTGGACCCTCCCTTTTTGACGGGTCCTGCTATGAACCCCTCCCCAGGACCCCCTCCTCCGGACCAGGGGGGAGGGAGGGGGGCAGGTAGGGTGGGGGGGACAGGACGAGAGGGGCAGTTTGTTTGTCTGGTGATTTTGATATGTGTTCACACTGCAGAGTGACGTGACCCCCTCTGCTTCTCCCCCAACCCCACCTGCCCCCCCTGGGTCTTTGTCCAGAGGAAGGAATCTTGGGGGAGGGGGGGGGACTGAAAGGGGTGGGGGGGACCCTTGACTTTTGACTGCTGACCCCTGAGCTATGACCCCCCCGACCCCGACCTTTGATTCCTGAACCTTGACCTTTGATCCTTGAATCTGATCTTAGACCCTTTGACTTATGCTTGACCTTTGTCCCTTTGACCTTTACCATTTGAATTTTGACCCATGACCTTTGAACCCCAACCACTGAGCTTTGACCCTTGGACACTGACCTTTCACCCTTGACCCCTGACCTCACAGGCCTTTGACCATTGACCTTTGACCTTTAGCCTTTGACCCTTACCCTTTGACCCTTGACCCCTGATCTTTGATTTTTTGAACTTCAACCCCTTACCTCTGACCTCAACCCCTGACCTTTGACCCCAACCCCTGACCTTAGAAGCCAACCCCCATCTTAGACGTCTGAGTTTTGAATTTTACCCTGACCTTTGACTTTTGACCCTGACATTTGACCTTTACCCCCTGACCTGTGGCCCTTCCCGTAGCCCTAACCCTAGACACACACCTGACCACACCCCTAACCCTGAATGCACCCCGCAGGGGCGCAGGGTCAGCGTTGCCGTCAGGTGTGCTTCAGATGGTTAGGGGTGTGTTTTGGGATGGGGGTCAATTATAGGGTTAATGTTTGGGGGTGGGCACTCAGGGTGGTGATGTCACACAGTGCACGGAGGTCATGCAGGGGGTGGGGATTAGGCATGATGTCACATGGGGTGGGGATTAGGTCACTATGTGGGTGGGGTGTGTGATGTCACTAGGTGGGAGGGGACTAGGATATGAATATTAATGAGCCCTATATACACTATATATAAAAACAAGAAAAAAAAAATGTCCAGTGCAGCAGTAGAAACTTTCAGACTCCCAGAGAATAAATAGTTGTATTTAAATAATTATTTTTAAAAATTTTTATTTACTCCCAGGGAGCCTGAAAGTTTGTACCACTGCTTTTAAGTGTAAAAGATGAGTGAAAGAGAGAAGAGCGAGTTAGAGTGAAAGGGAAAGAGAGAAAGAAAGGACAGAGAGTGACAAAGAGAAAAGAGAGTTAGAAATAGAGAGCAAGAGAAACAGACAAAGAGAGAGCGAGAGAGAGAAATAGAGACTTAGAGAGCGACTTAGAGAGCGAAAGAAAGAGAAATAGGGAAAGAGAGAGAGAGCACGAGAGAAATAGAGAAAGAGACTTAGAAATAGAGAGCAAGAGAAAGCTGAAAGAGAATGACTGAGAAAGCAAGAGAAGCTGAAACAGATGGAAACCGAGTTAGAAAAAGGAACTAAATTAGAAATAGATGAACGCTGAGAAACAGGAACACTGAGAAATGGAGAGAAACAGAGATAGAAATAAAAACAAAGAATGTTAGAGTTAGAAATAGAAAGAAACAGAAACAGTTGGAAATAGAAACAGAAACACAGAAATATGCAGAAACAGTGACAGAGTAAGAAATGGTGACAAGCGTAAACACAGATGAGGAGAGACAAAGAAATGGAGTGAGGAACAGATAAAAAGGTACAGTGATAGGCATAGTGAGAAGAAGAGTGATAGAAATGACTAAATCACACCAAACAATGACAGGAGCTGGGGGGGGGGGGGGGGGGGAAGAAAGGGATAAAAAACCCTCATTCAGTTTTTTTGAATTAATGTTTTTTAGACTTCGGCATTGTTTCACATGGTATCAACGTATACAAAGACAAGTACAAATACACTCCATAGACACACTGGTAAGATTCCAATTTACATACAGAGCAATACATGGAAATAGAGCAGCAAATGGAAATACAGAAAAATAAACAGCAATTCAAGCCCAACCCTTACTAACACAATAAATCCATTCTCCTATGTCAGAAACGTTAATTACATTTTGTGTTATTGTTACTGGAAACCTAAAACAAAAGCAGTAGATGGAAAACAAAACGCTCGTGCCTCACAGACCCCTCCTTGGGCTTACATACCAACCCCCCCTCGTTCTCGTGACAACCACTCTACCGCTCCCCGGCCCATGGTCCCCCTGCTCCTCGGGAACGTGGTTCGCGGGAGCCTCCGAAAAATAAAAAATCGTCCTGCCTGATGAAAATCCCTATCCCTTGTCAGTCTGCCCTCAAATATTGGCGATGAATGTCACCTCGCAGACTGGCCGAGACCAAGGGAAAAAAAACCCAGATGGGGGGAAAAAAACCCCCCCGGTTGGGGATTTTCTATTCCAAGTGTAAAAATGCATTAAAATCCTGACAGGCAAAAATCATACACGCAAGGTCAGAACCAGTCAGCACACGCACGCATCCTACGGCTCGGCTCCCCCACAAACCCACCCTTGCTCTCATCACGACCGCTCTACTGACCCCCGGCTCACAGTCCCCCCTCTCCTCGGGAACATGGTTCCTGGGAGACTTCAGGGGAAAAAAAAAATCCTCCTGCCTTTCGAAAAACCTGGTCTGAGGACGGTAGATTCAAGGAAAATTGGCAACGTTGTCAACTGGGGAGAGCGAATCCGTGTTGAGGACCTGTGACAAAATGGGATGTGGTTGATGACTGGTTGACAATGAGCAGTTAGCCTTGTGCTAGTCCTGTAAATTTTCTAACCAAAAGCTCAGATAAAAGAGACAAACATTAAAGGCTTATAACTGTTCTACCTAACTGTGACTACATAACATGGCAGGGGCACAGCACAGGACACCCCACATTAAGCTCACACCCCCCAGGCTTCAGCCACGCTGGGTGAGGATACAGTGCAAGTGGACTACCTAAAATAAAGTAAGAACACCAAATGCTCAGAATCACAGCAGAAATAGAGTCTGTAGCAATAACAATTGCTTCCCTCCACTGCCCACTGCTCATCTGGCCCGCTTCTCCTTGACTGCAGATATCCAGCTTTATGCCCTAAAAATAAAGACAAAGAACAATACTGTAACACACTGATCATTTACACTCCCCCTGCAAAAACCAACAGTGTCTGACCTTCTCAGGAGGAGCTCCCTCACCCAGGATGGGGTGCTCTGCCAGGAATTCGACCCTTCTGCATCTGAAAGAAAGTTAGGAGAAAAAGGTCAAAGTGCTGCAGGATACCTTAACCCCAGACACCTCGTGACAATCCACAGATACCATCTAGAGCCCAACTACACCCTATGTTACACATTTCAAGCCACTGGGACTTGTCCTAATATGCCTACGCTGGGCTATGCGGCAGGGCAGAGCAGCTCTGGGACAAATAGGTGCAAGCACCTGTGACATGGGATGGGATGCACGAGGGGATGCGAGGTGGAGAGAAAAATGTGGACCAGATGACTGACTGCAAGAACACGAGACGTGGAAACCGAAATGAGACTGCTCGGGTGAGCTGACGAGGTTGGAACAAGAGTGGAACAAAGAGCTGCTAGCAGAATGATTCACTAGGAGACCTGCAAAATAAGGTTGCCCGAGACAACTGCAGGTAGAATCCTCTAACCATTTCTGGATGGCTGCAAGTCCTAATGTGCCAGAATGGAGCCTTGAGGCGCACAGCTGTTTATAACAGCTCAGAACAAGACCTACAAAGACAGCTGACCGAATGCTTCTAAACAAAGAGGAGAGTCAGATATCCATCTGAGTCCCAGGATTTAATGTTCGGTGCCATAGGCTACGGGCCTAGAAATGCAGAGAAGCCAAGAAGGATATCTGGAGTTCCTGACAAGGCTATCAAAGGGCTGAAGCAAAAGACATGTGAAAGGAGATGCTCAAAAAACACAGAAGGCATGAGAGACAAGTGACACCACACCCAAAGGGATGGCTCTGCCCTGCACAGTCCAGCACCGTGATCAAAACTGAGACATTCCCTTTAAGTAACCTAAGGGGATGCTTCCAGGACATGCTCATGTCCAAATCTGACTTGAGAACTCCCTGCTGAGGAGTCCTGACCCAGCACCTCGCTTTCATCCCCTCTCTGGGCCCACGCCATCCACTTACCTCTCAGATATCCAGGAATGCAAAGCAGCCTCCGGTGGAGAGAGGGTCACCTCGCCTTCTGGGAAAACCCTGCTGTCACTGGGCTGCTTCAGTCAGCTGCAATCGAGAAAACCAAGCATCGGTGTGGGATCTTATCTTTGCATCGGCCAAAACCAAGCAATTCTAACGCTCACCGTCTCCACAGAACGCCTGTGGACTGAATGCGTTGGCCACGCTTGGAGGGGTCTGATGCTGTCCTTTCAGGGTAGGCCTGGCTTAAGAAAAGAAAAGGTGATGTAGCACTGCTGAAACTTGAGTGGACCCCGCTCCTCCTCCCTACCTCCCCGACTCACCTCAGATCCTTGGCCGATCCTGAAGGCTGCCCAGGTGGATCCCTCAAAAAGGAAAGGGAAACGCTTCATCACAGGGTCCCCTAACATTTCCACAGGGCCCACAAGAGAAGCAAAGTGGGTCTGACAGTCAGACAGGGGGTCTCAGCAACATACTGTGAGTGGAGCACCTGAAACACAAACAAACAACAATGCCTACTCAGAGTTGCACCAGAACTTAACACCTGAGAAACAACAACTCTTCCTCTCCACTGGTCACTGGCTCACCTGGCCCACTTCACCTTGACTGCAGATATCCAGCTTTATGCCCTAAGAACAAAGACAAAGAACAATGCTGTAACACACTGATCATTGACACTCCCCCCTGCAAAAACAAACTCTGTCTGACCTTCTCAAGTGAACTCCCTCACCCAGGATGGGGTGCTCTGCCAGGAATTCGACCCTTCCGCATCTGAAAGAAAGTTAGGAGAAAAAGGTCAAAGTGCTGCAGGATACCTTAACTGTCCCAGACACCTCATGTGGATCCACACATACCGTCTGGAGCCCAACTACACCCTATGATACACATTTCAAGCCACTGGGAATTGGCCTAATATGCTTATGCTGGGCTATGTGGCAGGGCAGAGCAGCTCCGGGAAAAATGCGTGCAGGCACCCGTGACATGGGACGAGACGAACGAGGGGAAGCAACAAAGAGAGAAAAATCCGGACCGGATGAATGACTGAGAGAAGGCAAGATGAGATGACCGAGATTAGACTGCTCAGGTGAGCTGACGAGGCTGAGAGAAGCCTGGAACAAAGAGCTGCTGGCAGGATGATTTACTCTGAGACTCACAAAATAAGGCTGCCCAAGAAGGCTGCAGGTGGAATCCTCTAACCATCTCTGCATGGCTACAAGTCCAAATCTGACAGAATGGAGCCTTGAGGTGCGCAGCTGTTTGAAACAACTCAGAACAAGACCTACTAAGACAGCTGACTGGATGCTTCTAAAAACAAAGAGGAGAGTCCAAGCTCCCAAGTCAAAGGCTCTGCAGCAGATGCTCCGGGCTGAGGTATGCAGAGATGCTAAGAAGGATGTCTGGAGTTGCTGATGAGGCCCTGGAAGGGCTAAAGCAAAAGACATGTGACAAGAAATGCTCAAATGACACAGAATGCACGAGAGACTAGCGACAGCACAACTACACAGACTGCTCTGCCCGGCACACTTCAGCACCGTGATCAAAACTGAAATGTTCGCTTGAAGTAGACTAAGTGAATGCCTCTAGGACATGCCCGTCTCCAAAGCTGACTCAAGAACTCCCTGCTGAGGAGTCCTGACCCAGCACCCCCTTTCAACCCCTCTCTGGGCCCACGCCATCCACTTATCTCTCAGATACCCAGGAATGCAAAGCAGCCTCCGGTGGAGAGAGGGTCACCTCGCCTTCTGGGAAAACCCTGCTGTCACTGGGCTGCTTCAGTCAGCTGCAATCGAGAAAACCAAGCATCGGTGTGGGATCTTAGCTGCGCAATGGCCAAAATCCAGCAATTCTAACGCTCACCGTCTCCACAGAACGCCCGTGTCCGTGGACTGAATGCATCGGCCATGCTTGGAGAGGACTGATGCTGTCCTTTCAGGGTAGGCCTGGCTTAAGAAAAGAAAAGAAAAGAAAAGGTGATGTAGCATTGCAGCTGCCTTGTGCTGCTTCACAAAAAAAGCAAATCACAACCGAGTGCCTGTGCCCCTCAAAAGCCCAAGACAACCATCCTGGGTCAGTCTCACTGGGGAAGGCTGTGGCACCAGAGTGACTACTAGAGCGGTCACCGGCGGCTGGCAGCAGGTGGTGCCCAACATGCAGCAAATGCAAGTCTCCCCCCATGCCGAACCATCTCCCGCAGCCTTGGCTGCGTGGAAGAAGCGGTCTTGGGCTACCATCCACTCGAAGGGACACCTCTGCGCTGTAGTAGGGGCTACCTGAGAAGCATTGACCGGGACCCATCAACGCCAGTGGACGAGGGCCGGTCAATTCAGGTGACCACCCCCAGGCAACTATTAGTTAACCAACACCAACTGGTGAAGAAAAAGTGTGAGTCGATTTTTGGTCTTTTGTTTCAGTTTTTCATCACCTGGAAAGGAAGGAATCTGTGATGGGAAACAAACTTAGCCGCCCATTGCTCACCCCATCTGAGCAGGAGTTTTATATCCAAGTTAAGGACACACTTGTTGCGAAAAAATTTAATTTCAGTAGGGTGTGGTTAGCTAGACAAGCCGCTCGGAAGATACCGCGCTGTATGAGGAGATAGGGACCCATCCCCTCTATAATGCCAGCCAATCACACCTGATGTAGCAGTGTAAGGGAGTTACGCAAGCATACCACGGTTACTTAAGCCGACGTTTACCGGAAATAAATGCATTTCGCCATCCACGGCATCAGTGTTGTGTGCATTTTGTTTAGCCAGTTTGTACGTTTGCTGTGGCCTCCCTCTGAACCAGGTCGCCCTGCCTTGTCCCCCTGCAAGGCAACATAGTGGTGCCGAAACCCGGGACCGCTCCCCGACACACGGGTCCGAGCGGCGGGTGACAGGATTCTCGCTGGAGGAGGGAGGCAGCCGGAGCAGCAGGTCTGACTTCGGCGGGGAGGACGCTCCCATACCGCCAGGATGCAAGCACTTGGCAAGGTAGTTACAGAACTGCATAGGCAGTGGGGTATCGATTGTAAGCTCATGGATTTTGAATACACAATCACGCAATTGCCAAAGTTAAGGGCTATTGACCATCCCATGGACATCCTGCATTCAGGATGTTGGGAACGATACACTAACGCCCTTGCTAATGATGTTATTGCCTCCGGCACTAGCAGATGCCTCAAAAGCTGGGGGAAAGTTATTCGGGCTTTAGAAAAGGCTCTGCTAGAACAGGAGACATGGAAGGCAGCTCAAAGCTGTTTGAAGATCACTCCGAAGATGGTGGTGGCAGGTGCCACGCAGACTGCGTTCGGCAATCGCGCACCGTCAGAAACTAGTGGTCAGGCTGGCAGTCGCTCACGGCCCCAGCTCTGCCCCTAGCCTCATTGCTGGGAGGTCGCCGGACGGCGAGAATGTTTGCGGGCTTCGGGGTAGTCTTGACACGGCAGGCCCAGAGGAGGTTCGGGAAAGGCCACCACCCTATGCGCCACAAAATGGCGCCAAGCAAGCAGGAGAGGGGTGGGACGAAAATTAATTTCCTGCCACAGACATGCGCAGCCATGAACAAGGAGGGGAGGGAGCAGTCGATAAGAGGGAGGAAACCTCCAGGCCCTATCAGAGTGCGCGCTCCAAGACATTCCCTTATAAGGCTAGGGACTCCCCTGAAAAGGGGCGGAAGAAAGGAGGGAAAGGACCCACCCATGGGAAAATCAGAGGGCGGAGCCCAACAAAAGGATACTGCTACCCGGAAAGTGCCTACCATTCAACTTCCTCCAACTTGGACAGCGAGCACGGATGGACCGGGCAGCCATGGAATTAATGGCGGATAAAACAAAAGAACAGAGAGCAATATAGGACCTAATGAAACCATAGCCCCAAGACCAAACGCAACTACTGCAGCAATATCTGACCCTAGAGCAACCGTTCCCACATCTAAAAAGAACCTGCCATCACTTAGCATGACACCTGAAGCACCCCCTCACAGTCTGTTTACCCGAATGCTACAAGCTGCATTTGTATCCCTAAATACCTCGTGCCCGAACCTTACCAA
Organism: Certhia americana; assembly: GCA_018697195.1. NCBI lineage: Eukaryota > Metazoa > Chordata > Aves > Passeriformes > Certhiidae > Certhia > Certhia americana. The sequence goes on along the minus strand of JAGMWU010000638.1, from coordinate 9,955 downwards.
GTCTTGTTGGCTCTGCTACGATGCCAGACCGCCCTTTTACAAAGGCGTAGGTCTTACCGCCCACTTCAGCTACTCAAAAGAAAGCAGTCCCACACAATGCAGGTGGAACACTCATCGTAAGGGAATCACCTTAGAAATAGTGTCCGGTCAAGGAACCTGCATAGGTAACCCACAGCTGATAGGCCACTCCAAACAATTCTGTAACACCACAGCTGTCATCAACAAGCAGTATTTATGGGCCATTCCAGCGGTCCCAGGCATATGGGCTTGTCATACCACAGGCATCACTCCCTGTGTTTCATTACCCATTTTGACATGATTAATGATTTTTGTGTTCAAGTCGTTGTTGTTCCCAGAATCCTGTACCACTCCGATGACGTGTTCCTCCACTCTGAAGAGAAACCCTACCGGCAAAGGCGAGAGCTGATAACCACTGTTAGCCTTGCAGTGCTCCTGAGCTTAGGGGCAATGGGTACAGCAACAGGTGTCTTGGCGCTAGTGTCACAAAAGCAAAACATGATGCAGTTGCAAAAGACCATAGATGAAGATCTACTCGAGCTCCAAAAGAGCATCCTGAGGTTGGAGGAGTCCCTGTTTTCCCTATCAGAAATGGTAATGCAAAACAGGCGAGGCCTAGAGCTTCTGCTAAGGCAGCAAGGAGGCCTGTGTGTTGCTCTGAATGAAGAATGCTGTACTTATGTTAACCACTCTCGGATAATTATAAAATCTATGGCTGAACTCAAAGACAGGCTCCGGTGTCGCGACCAAGAACTCCAACAGCAAGAGTGGTTCAGCTCCCTTTTTAAACAGCATCCCTGGATTACCGCCCTTATATCCACCCTAATGGGACCTGTTGTGGTTGCTATACTTATACTCGGCCCCTGCCTTCTTAATAAAATAGCCCAGTTCGTCAAAGCCCGCTTAAGCAGGATTGACGTCATGCTCCTAGAACACAGGCAGTTGGCCTAAAGTAATTTCAGCTGTTTGTTCAACCTGTTGTAATTGCATTTAAAGGTTTTGAAGACCTTGTGTTTTATTACTAACATATTCTGCAAGTTAATTCTAACATGATTTTAACACCACTGTAAATTTAACCGCTCATGGAGGGGGGGGAAATGTGGTTAGCTAGACAAGCCGCTCGGAAGATACCGCGCTGTATGAGGAGATAGGGACCCGTCCCCTCTATAATGCCAGCCAATCACACCCAATGTAGCGGCGTAAGGAGTTATGCAAGCATACCACGGTTACTTAAGCCGGCGTTTACCGGAAATAAATGCATTTCGCCATCCACTGTATCGGTGTGTGCGTTTTGTCCAGCCAGTTTGTACGTTTGCCGTGGCCTCCCTCTGAACCAGGTCGCTCTGCCTTGTCCCCCTGCAAGGCAACAATAGGGGTTTGTTAAAAAGATTTGTTCACTGCATTTTTAAATCTATCCCTGACACCAAGTTAAGTTCAGTATCTTCAAATGATTTCTGGGATTCAGTTGGGGGGCAGTTAAATGTTGTTCAGTTAAATGGGGATTTATCTGTTGCCAAGTTTTTTCCTTTGTTCCCAGTTATTGTAAGGGCTTTACCCCAGGAATCTGTTTCAGGAAAAGGGGAAAGTTCTGAAAAACGAAATGGGAGTTGTGGGAATGGTAAGGGACCCCAGTTGAAAACCCCTTCCCCTCCTCCTTCACCTAAACCCTCTTCCCCAGCTGAGGGTGGGTCAGGGGTCGTTTCTTGCAATCTCGCACCAGGTTGCTGCTGTCTCCTGGATGCCCCCTGACCCCCTCTCTACCCTTCCCAGGACAGTTCTGGCCACACTGCTCTGGACCTTCCCCTCAACCTCCTTCCAATGTCCACTTACCCAAGTTTATCCCCTCCACCTGTTACACCAGTTTCTCAGTTCTTTCATCCCCAAGATGGTGCCGGCAACGTGGCCAGCCCCGCCATCTTGTCTCCCTCAAATCCAAGATTTCCCGCCCTTACTCCTCAAAATGGCCACCCATCACACCCTCGCCTTTTTCTGCACAAACCACTGCACAAGCACCTTGCTCCCTTCCCCCCCACACCCCGTTGTTGGGTGTAACTGCAGTGGGCCCCTCCCTGTGCGTCACAAACCCCACCTCCTGTGCGTCCAGCCCTGCCCCCCAGTGACACCCAGCATGCTCCTGGTCACCCTGCCCCCTGTACCCCTCCCACTTCCTGTCCCAGAAGTGGGGAGAGTGGTGACCAGAAGGAAGCCATCTTGGCTTCCACTGCCGACAACCCTCAAGCAGCCTCAGTCTGTAGGCCAAAGACGTATACTCTCCTCCTCGGCAGATGAAGACAAGTGAGTCCTCACTGTTGGATATCAAGGACCATTGGGCCAAGACCCGGGAGGAGGTAGCTAGGGATGGCAAGTGGGAAATAGCAAATAAAATCTCCACTTTCCCCATTAGCATTGGTTGAGGCGGGTGTGTTACCTGGCACCCCATTCCCTACGCTGAGATCAAAGAGTTGAGCAAGGCTGCCACAGAACATGGGCGAGGGTCTCACTACTTCAGAATTCTTCTTGAGGCTACCTTCACCTTGCACACTATGATCCCACATGACATCCGGAATATTATGGGATGGCTCCTTTCCCCTGCAGAGTATATGCTGTGAGAAAGGCAGTGGAAAAAACAATTAGAAACATTGGCAGGTATTTATCAAAATGATCCAAATCAACCAAATTTTATTTTGGAACACATTGCGGGTGAAGGTAACTTCATGAAGCCTCAAAACCAGATGAACATTCTGGAAGCTGCTCTGTTGGACATCGCCAATGCCACCAAATCAGCTTTGCTTCTCACTCCTGATGACACCACTCCCACACTGAATTTTACTAACAATAAACAAGGGGTTGATGAGTCCTTTTTAAGTTTGTGGACAGACTCAAAGCTGCTCTAAAAAACAGGTTGAGAGCCAAGAGGCTCAGTAGGAGATGATAGTGAAGCTAGCAATGATTAATGCTAACTCGTCCACAAAGACCATTTTAAGAACACTACCCCTTGAACCAGAGCCCACAATAGACCAAATGGTTGAGGCGTGCATAAAGCGCACCTCCACAGAGAACACAGTTGCCCAAGCTGTTGCACAAGCTATCGCGGAGGGAGTTTCAGGAGTATTTGCTGTTGTGGCTGCCAAAGACTACCAGTGGTGCTTCGTTTGTGGAGACTTTGGACATTTCATGGCCAAGTGCCCGGAGAGAGAGCAAGTTCTTGACATAGGCGAGACCACCAGTGGCTGGAATCCAACCCTAACCGGTTGCGGTGGCCGGGAAACACACAGTGCAGTGCGAAGCGGCCCCGTGTGAAAACATCAAGTTCCCGGCTGGCTAAGTTTGTGCACCCCGCCTGTACTTTGGTGCAGAGCAGGAAGGACCAATTCCTGCATGGCACAAAGGTGCTTTCACCGAGGATCCCGAAGGAGGTCAAACAGACCCGTTTTACTCCAAGGTACAGGTGGCAACCTGCTGTGAACTGGTGAGTGACGTTTCTATCCAACCAGAAGAAGAATACAGCATCCACTGCATCGCCACTGGGAAACTTGCTCCTACCAATGGACCTTATAATATAAAGGACATCATCCTTTTAAGCCTACAGAAGTTGCAGTTATCCCCCAAAGTCCAGACGCTTGAACCGGGAGAGAAGATATTCATTTCCGTTATGTGCCTTGATCCACCCTTTTTTCTTTCTGCTGATATTCCTCTGGCACAAGCCTTTCTCCTCCCCCAAGACCTGCCAGATGGTGTGCCAGCCCAGCCCTCCGTCTTCTGGGCTCAACTTATGGGGGCTCAAAAACCCATCACCAAGTGCACCCTTTTTTCTAAAGGGGAAAAAATCAAGTGGTGGGGGATGTTGGACACTGGGGCCGATATCACAGTCGTTGCTCGATCAGAATGGCCATCAGATTGGGATTTAGAGCCAGTCATGGGGCTCATTTCAGGCATTGGAGGAGTCGCCACTTCCTGGCACTCCAAAAGGAACATTGTTATAGGAGGTCCCAAAGGCAAAATGGCAACTGTGAGGCCATTAGTTGCAAGAGCACATATCACCTTGTGGGGTTGTGATGTCCTTTCCCAATGGGGAACCTCAATTCATATTAGCGGCAGGGATTTCTAGTTGGGGCCACTGAAGAGCACACATTTAACATCGCCCAACTCAGCTGGAAGCAGGACTATCCAGTCTGGGTTCATCAGTGGCCCTGTCCCGAAGGGAAGTTGCGTGTACTAGAATCCCTTGTTGCCGAGCAGCTGACCAAGGGTTACATCGCCCCATCAAACAACCCTTGGAACACCCCAGTCTTTGTGATTAAAAAGCCAGGAAAAACCAAATGGAGGCTCCTATAAGACCTCCGCAAGGTGAACGAAGTTATTGGACCTCTTCAGCCTGGAATGCCCTTGCCAATCATGCTTCCAAGAAACTGGCCGTTAGCGGTCATTGATATCAAAGACTTTTTTTTTAGTATTCCTCTGCAGCCCCACGACGCCCCTCACTTTTCCTTCTCCATGCCATCCCTCAACCGCCAAGCACCCCTCCAGCGATACCATTGGCTTGATTACTGCAGGGAATGAAAAACTCGCCTACCATATGCCAATGGTACATGGCAAAAAATCATCTCGCCAATCCGGGAAAGGTTTCCTGACTGCGTCCTTCTCCACTATATGGATGACCTCCTCCTCTGTGCACGGACGTGTATTGACCTGGACAACCTTCTTAAAACTACCACTTCTGCCCTCGAAGTGGCTGGTTTTGAAATCCACCCTGACAAAATCCAGTTCACTACCCATGGAACTCTCTTGGCCTTCGGGTCAGAGAGCAGACTGTCACACCACAGGTAATATCCATTCAAGACTACCCTAAGACCCTTCAAGAGCTTCAACAACTCTGTGGCTCCACCAACTGGGTCCTCCCTCTCTTTGAAATTTCATGAGAGAACCTGGCCCCTCTCTTCAACCTCCTGAGAGGAAGCGATGCACCAGGATCCCCGAGGACCTTGACCCCGGAGGCCCATGCAGCGATCACTTGTGTCCAGGAAGCGATGACATTGCGACAGCTGCACAGGTATGAGCCTGCTCTGCCCTTTCTGTTTGTCATCTGTGATCTCAAGGACCCCTTTTTGCTCCTTGAGTGGGTTTTCCTGTCTTCACAAACAACTAAAACGGTAACCACACCTCAAGAGCTCATAGCCACACTGGTTCATAAAGTTAGGACACGCCTCCACTCTCTTGCAGGGTGTGACATCTCATGATTGGGACGTCAGAAGAGTTGGAGTTTTTGCTCCAAAATCATGAGGCTCTTCAAATCACCCTCGATAACTACCCAGGAAAAATTTCAGTTCATTATCCAGGCCACAAATTGTTCAAGACAACTTTCCATTTGGTTCCCAAATTCATTCAAAGTACATTTCCTCTGGAAGCTGTGACAGTTTTCAGATGGCTCTGGGTCCTCTCACAAGTCAGCCTTCAATTGGAAAGACTCAAGGACTCAGAAGTGGGAGTCAGATGTCCAGGTTGTGGAGGGTTCACCACGAATTGCGGAATTAGCAGCCTTCATCAGAGCATTCGAGAGATTTAAAAATCAACCTTTTAATCTGGTGACTGATTCGGCCTATGTTGCTATGAGGGCTGAGCATGCCTTTTTGAAAGAAGTCTCAAATCAGAACCTGTTCCGCTTGCTTTCTAAATTAATATTCCTCATCTCTCACAGGAAGCAACCTTTCTATGTAATGCATGTGAGGTCACACACCGAACCCCCAGGTGCCATTGCAGAAGGAAACAGGAGAGTGGACGTTCTGGCAATGGCAGTGCAGGTTCCCAATTTACCCAACACCTTCCAACAAGCAAAACTGTCCCATCAGTTTTACCACCAAAATCTGCCTGGTCTCAAGCGAATGTTCCACATTATGCGACAACAGGTGAAAGCCATTGTCCCAATTTCTGAACAAGGGAGTCAGTCAATCCCTGTGGGCTGCACAGCTGTGAGCTATGGCAAACAGATGTTACCCACATTCCATCTTTTGGATGATTAAAGTAAGTTCATGCCACGGTTGGTACCTTTTCTGGGGCAGTCTTTGCATCTGCCCATGCCGGAGAAAGTGTTCATTTCGCTAAAACACATTTTGTCATGGCTTTCACTTCCCTGGGAGTTCCACAAAAAATTATAACAGATAATGGCCAGTCTATATTTCTAAAGCATTAAAGGCATTTTTTCAAGATTGGGGCATCCAACATGACACGGGCATTCCCTATAACCCCACAGGGCAGTCAATTGTTGAAAGACACATCAGATCCTCAAAAGAGTCATTCATCAACAATGGGAAGGTATAGAGGTCTTACCTCCCATTGAGAGGCTCTGTAAAGCTCTTTATGTTACAGATTTCCTAAACTGTTCAGACCAAAAGCCAACCCCCCCTGTTATCAGGCACTTCTCTAATTCAGTCCGAGCTAAGCTCACTGAGAAGCCACCTGTGTTAATCAAGGACCCAGAAACATTACAGATAAAGGGGCCTTTCCAATTGATTACCTGTGAGAGAAGTTATGCTTATGTGTCCACCCCTTCAGGTTGACTCCCAGCAAAATGCATTGAACCGTACTTGTCTTCTGAAAATGACTTACCTGTTGATTCAAGTCTTCAAGACCATACAGGTTCACCAGTGTGCCAAAAACCAGCGGCATGGAAGCGGAGAAGAAGAAAGCCATCCTCACCGCCAATGTATTGCCATCCAGTCACACGATCTCAGATGGCAAGACAAACCCTCTCTTCTTAATGGACTTTAAACACTCCTCTCGTTATTATTTCCCTTCTGCTCCTTTCCTTCCCTAATTCCCATTTCCCTTTACCCCTTTCCCATTTTTTTAAAATAAAGAAGGGGGACGGCAAAGAAGTCAGAGAATAGGGAAGCAAATGATGGTAGAGGAGACTTACAGTTTATGCTGCTGCTCATTACCTATGTTATTGTTTTGTTTAAAGGCAACCATCATGACTTCTTTGAGCACGCTGTCCATTTTGTATTGGACCCTGTGGATGACAGCATCACTCACCACAGATGTATGGCTGGTCAGGCAGCCTAATGAAAATGTGTGGATCGCCCTCGCCAAGTCTTTGCAGCAACAGAACATGTGTCTGTCCATGGGCAATGCAGACAACCTGTTAGCCTCCTGTCTTGTAGGAATTCCACTTCGCCCAATTGAATATCCTTTCACAGGTAAGGTGCCCAACCCTGTGGACATTTGGGATGAATGGACGACGATTCTGCCGCATGCACCAGAAGAACCCCAGGAATTGGACCTTTTGGGATCTTCCCTTGCAACATACTGTGTAAATTTCTTTTATCAGCAGAACAGTGAAGTTCAGGTATTTCCTGAGCTCGGAAAGTCTATATACCACCTGAGAAAGAGCTGCTGGGGGGAGCTCCTTGAAGCAGCCTCACAAAAGAGCTGATAGGGAAGAGCTGCCACAGATCACTGCCTTGTGCTGCTTCACAAAAAAGCAAATCACAACCGAGCGCCTGTGCCCCTCAAAAGCTCGAGACACCCATCCCGGGACAGTCTTGCTGGGGAAGGTCACGGCACTGGAGTGACCACTAGAGCAGTCTCCGGCAGTTGGCGGCAAATGACAATCAAATGACGACAACAGTGTTTGCAATTGATGGGTGTAGATCCCGCAAACATCATACTCCTGATACAAAGGGAGGATTTTGAATGGAGCCTTGCAAACAGTGTGTCCTGGCAGAGCACTCTGGAAAACTTTTCAGGGCAGATCACTTATCATCTGCCCAGCCACAAGCTACTACAGGTAGCAAAGCTCACAAAAATCTCTTCACAGCCCAAAAATAGCCAGGAACCAGTGCAAGGACGCACCATCTTGACTGATGGTTTGGGGAAAACAGGAAAGGCCACTGTTACCTTACCATCCTGGACGGATGGATCCGACTGGGATGTTCTGGAAGGCCATGAGGATGGGTCAGCCCAATTAGTTGAATTAAGGGCTGCAGTCATGGCATTTGAAAAGTTTTTCCAGGAACCTTTCAATTTGGTCACAGATTCGGCCTACGTGGCTGACATCGCACAGTGATTAGGTTACTCAGTTTTGAAGGAGGTCAGTAATCCTGCCTTGTTTCATCTACTGAAGACCTTGTGGTGTGCCATTCAGGACCGCGTTCATCCGTACTACATTCTGCACGTGAGGAGTCACACCAACCTGCCAGGGTTTGTAGCAGAAGGTAACACAAGGGCTGACAAGTTGGCTAACCCAGCGTGGGTAGTGCCTCAGTCTGACACGCTCGCGCAGGCCAAGGCACCACGTTTTTTTCCATCCGAATGCACATACCTTTTCCATACCTGCACATACCAGAAGCAGTTTCAGCTGATGCCTACTGAGGCTCGTGACATTGCTGAGTCATGTGATGACTGTCACACACTGGGTGCACTTTTACTGGCTGGGGTGAACCCCAGAGACTTTAGGGCCTTGGAGCTTTGGCAGACTGATGTCACCCAGATTTCCGAGTTCAGCCAGCTGAAGTATGTGCATGTCACGGTGGACATGTTCTCCTCAGCCATGTGGGCCTCTGCTCACACTGGAGAAAAGGCCCACAATGTCCTTGCCCACTGGAGGCAGGCCTTTGACGTTCTAGGCAAACCTTCTGCTGTGAAAACCCACAATGGTCCTGCTTATGTATCACAGCAGGTGCGACAGTCCTACAAACTTGGGGTGTGTCACACAAGTTCGTATCCATCATTCTCCGACTGGTTAAGTTATTTCAGAACATGCTCACGGTACTCTGAAGCGGGTTCTTCAAAAACAAAAACGGGGACTGCAGGGCGACATCCCACAGAGTCGGTTGGCAAAGGCATTGTACACCATCAATCATCTTACTGTGTCCCAAAACTCTAATAACCCTGTCATTTTGAATCATCGTCTCTCATTACAGGCGTCAGGCAAGACACCTCAGCCTCGGGCAAAGGTAAGGGTATGAAATTTGATCACCAAACAGTGGGAGGGTCCCTATGACCTTACTGCTTCTGGGTGAGGGTACACGTGTGTATCCACAGATACTGGAGTACGCTGGGTACCTTCGAGGTGTGTCCGTCCTGGCCTACGACTGCAGAGACAAAATCTGGCCAATGGGCAATATGGAAACCATGACCAAACTGAAAATCTTCAAGTTGATGGATCATCAAGTGATGACTCAGATACAGATGACATGAGTGATCACTCTGATGATTCCTCCACAAATGGACATTGAATATTGTACATTTCCTTTTCAACGTTGTTCATTACTGTGTTTTCTTTTTCTTTTTTTAAATGGAAAAGGGTGAGATGTCACCCTGCTTCTTGCATGTTGTCTTTTTAGCCTTCTGGCATTTTTGAATTCTTGGTGTCAGTTGCCACACGCATTTCTGTAAACAGCAATTGTTTACATTCCTCTCTGGAGGAAGCAAGAATTAATGAAGTTTTGGTTTAATCAGTGTGGTCTGAGAGGTGGCAACCTTTCAGACCAATCACTGTGTTGCGGCCAGTGTTTATCTCTATTTGTTATCTAATGTTTAATGCTTATGTTTTTATATGGTTCGTTCTATGTTCCCCTAATTTTCCCCCAGTTGGTTTGTTCCTACATTGTATCATCCCCAGTCTGTACCCTACATGGAATTTCCCCGCCTCCTATTCCAGTACTTTCCCTGTCAATCCTCCTGGCCCTACCCCTTGTTCTAGTGCCTTCCCTGCCAATCCTTCCCCCATCCAATCCCGTATGTGTTCCACCCCCTGGGCATTCCTGGTTGTCACCCTTTACTTGATGCCCCATTGGGGCATGTGATCTCCCTTCTCCTTCCCCCTTACCTTGTTGGCCCAGGAACCCTGGGTAATCCCTTTACTCCTCCCCCAAAATCCTGTGATTGGTTGTTGTCTTGGTTTGGAAAGACAGGGACCAAAAAAAGGGGAAACTTCCCT
>JAGMWU010000637.1:5011-22105 GCA_018697195.1 Certhia americana | reverse complement strand
GAAGGTCCAAAGCCCACCAAAACTCGCAGTTGTTAAGAAGATGATGTGCTTGACCATGAGTAAAAGGCTGCATCTCCTCAGGAAACCACAATGCTCCTTGTGGAGGCACCAGGTAGCCTCCCCAGGGGCAGCTGTTTGGAGGTGGAGTGTAATACCAGAGTTTCTAACTCTCTAAGAGAATGTTTTTCATCTTCTTAACAACTGAGAGTTTTGGTGGGCTTTGGACCTTCCACATCATTTTTCCACAGGTGGAATGGCCCCTGGTCTCATTTTCCACAGCCCTGCAGTGGGCTGCAGAACTGCCTAGATTCACCCTGAAGCTTAGCCAGGGTTGAAGTGTCTTTTTATCCTGCCACTCCTTCAGCACCTCCAGCTTCTCCAACCCCAGTGGAACTAGAACCAGACACAATGGAAGACCCTCTGGCTGGGATAGCATAGAGAACAGGCCTTTCTAGTTTCCCACTGCCTGTGCCTGCTGATGATGACCTGTGTTCACCATGGTTTAAAGCACATCCCTTTCTTACATGAGACAGTTAAGTTGTGAATCTTCTGTCTTACAATTAATTTCTTCAGGATTTTGCTTTATTGCCTACAGATATACAGAATTAGAAACACACTTCAGATTTTTGAAGGCACCTCTGTTTTTCATTTTGCAGCTCAAGAGTTGCACAAACATTTATACAAAACCCAACTAACCCTCAGTTTTCCACTATCTTGCTGAGTCCCCTCAATTGGGTGTAAGGCAGAGTTTGTCCTTCTCAGTTTTGGTGGATCACATTTCTAAGTCGCCCACTCTACTTCACTGGGATGTTCTGCCTGTTTGACCTTTTTATGCAAAGCTGGGAATCTCTTCTGCATCACTTTACATTTCCCCTTTCCAGCATTTTTACATATATATATATATATATATATATATTTTTTTTTTCCTGTGGTTAGAAACATTTTGTCTGCAGATTTCTGACTGGAGATAGGAAATTGTTTTCCTTGAGCAATGAGCAAGAAATACCTATTGCTGAGAGAAGTTTTATCCTGGTAGATCACTGTTCTCATCTACCAATCTGTGATTTTCCCTAATCTAGTTCTTTAAAAGTTTCAGCATGTTCAAAATAAAATTAATTCAAAAATTCTCTAATTCCAAGGTACCCATCAGAAATTATCTGGTTTTCCCCTCTAACATCTCATTTTCTTGTCTGCCACTCTGCCTAATACACAGAGAAAGTACATTAGGCCCAATCTCAGAAAACAATGGAGTGAGGTAGGTAGCAAAGACACTACATATGCCAATCTGAAAGGAATTGAGTTTCATTCTCAGAGTGATTTGATGACAAGAGTCCATACTACAAAGAGATGCTCTATGAGTGAGGGCAGTGAGCTGTACAAATAAATCCTTCAGCAAAAGCCTGTCTAGAGATATGGGATCACAAACAGTAAGCAAGGAAGCACTCAGTGTTGAGAGAAAATTAAGCAACTATCACAAGATATTTTGCTAATGAGGTGTAAATAGATTAGAAAAAATAGGAAGACTTGGCTGGAACACAGTAGAATAGTGAGGACACTTACTGTTTGTAGTTTGTAGAGTTTGTAGGTAGACACCTACTTGCAGGAGTTGGGGAGGATAGAATGGTGCAACCTAATCAACAGATTGATTGAAGATCAGGATTTATGTGGAGGGAAAATAAATTCAGGACTCACAGCAGAGTTCAAACTAGCACAAGTGTATGTGTAAGTGTTGGAGAAAGCAATAACTGGACAGTGATGCATCATAGTTTATGTGAAATAAACTCACCACAACTGAGATAGTGCTTTTGAACTAAGATTATATTATCAACTAATAGCAGCATCTAAAAATCGCATATATTGTTTTGCAGTTTTGACAGTGAAAAATCAAAAGATATAAACTTTACCCTATTTTAAAGGGGAGGAAGCATGCTTTTGCTAGGGAGTTGTCTAAAATATCTTTCTCCTTCAGACTATTAGGGCAAAGTCTCCAATGAATTCTGTGGAATTTTTACATAGTCACAGTCCCCAGTGCTACTGAGAGGATATTAATGAAATTAATTATTGCAGTTGTAGTATGTTTGTCAATCATTTAGTCATGCATGAAGTTATTCTTTTCCCATTTTAGTAAGTAAAAGGAAATAAATGAGGGGAGAGGGGTGTAAGAACATGTCACCACAACTGAGATATTCGTGAATATAGTCTCTTGAATATTTATTGCAAAAGGAAAAACAAAAAAGAACCTTTCAGCAAGAAAATTAAACAAACAAAATCCACTTGGTGTACAGAAGTCACATACAAACAGGATATCCAATGGAATACGCATGGTCTCTACGTCCGCACAGAATTAAAACTCTCCATATGGATAAAACTAGTACTGAACATTCAGACAAGATCTTCCATAGATTTATGGAGAAGAATCACAAAATTTATCACCCAGCAGCATTTTAGCTAACATATTTTTTAAAACCACAGTAGCTGTAAGAGTTGGGGGAGAAGGCACAGATTGAGTCTCACCCCCTTACAAAGGTATCCTAAACACATACTTCAATTTTTCTTCAAGAGCAGTTCAGCAAACAAATTGGTTTGAGAGAGCCAGAATAGCTACATGTTATCAAGGTAAGCATTTATTTTCATACATTTAATCACATGTCTACGAGGAATTATAAAAAAGCTGGGTAAAATTATCTGCCAGCCCTTGAACTGTCAGGTCACTTAACAATAAAAACTTTAGGGAGTCCTATAGTAGTCTGTGTATTTCCATTTTAGTGGTACCTCATATTCTGACTCTCACTTTGTTGATCAGCAACAATCATGCCAAGATTTTCCTTTTTTATATTAAGCAATGCCAAATTTCTATCTACATACATTTTCATTTCACTCTGGTCTGTATAATTTTGCAGAAGTTTTAATGGCATTAGGTACAAAAAAGGTCTTTTTAAGGACTTTTCAGGTCATTGCAAGTACTTTCAAGTGCTACTTAATGCAATTTGGTTGCTTTGCTTTCTCAGAGAAAGTATTTGATGACATCAGAGAGGAAACCCACGATACCTGTTTCAAGAAGGCCTTAGAATTTCATTCTTTTCCAGATCAATCAAATTCAAAAAACCCAAAACAATGCAAAAAAACCTCCATAACTTATTCAGCTTCATACATTGCCACAAAAATGCATCAGATCAAACTAAATATCTACTTATGTACCTACTAGTATGGTACTAAATGAACATACTTTTTCAAGAAAATTATCTGGCAAAACCAATTCCCCAATTCCTCCCCATGGCTCAGACTCAGCAGCCTGTCTCTGTTTAGTAAATTGCCGATGCAGATGACACATGCCTTTGAAACTAGAAATTTAGCAAGAATTAATAGAATGAGCTTTTCTGCAGGCTCTATGGGCACAGCTGGGAACCCATGCAAGATTCAGGTTTAAGATCCCAAATATACCCAAGGGTGTTGCTGAGTACTGATGGCCTTACTCATGTTCTTAGAGAACATTAGAATTATGCAAGGAAGCAGGAATAAATAAATTACTGGATGTCTCCTTTAAATTTCACAGTTCTATTCTTGCCTGCATTTTGTTTTGATTTGTACCTCAGCTTTACTTGTAATATAAATTGTGGAACATTGAAGGCCATGTAAAAATGGAATGAAGACTGTGGGTCAGTATCTTTAAGGAGGTATCTTCCGTCTTCAGTATCTAGAGAAATTAAGAAACTTAATAGTCAAAAGTGACCAGTTAATGTCACCTTTCACTCTGCTGTGCTGCTGACTGTGACCTTGAAGCTGTTTGCAAACATGTTAAACTGGAGCACCAACTGAAGTTTGACAAGTCATCTGCAAGGATATTGGGCACCCCTGTTTATCATTTCACGTAAGTGTTATGAGTTAACTCATAATAAATTATACTTATGAGTTAACTCATAATTATCAGATGAAAGAAAACATGTCCACATGATATTATGCAATACAGGGAGACAGCACGTAACTGAATATTTAAGGATAAATAATTAACTCACTATAAATGTTGAGCTCTAAGAGGTTCTTTTAATGCTTCTAGAGAACATGCTTTTAAAAATGTAGGCAGACAGTTTATAAATGGTTTTAAGCATTTTCTGACAGAAGGCCTGTCCCACTAGTGTTGGTATAACATGATAATTCTCAGAAAAGGACACTCAGAACTCTAAAAGTAAAATTGACATGCACTTGCAGTAAACATACAAATATCTTTAACCATAGTTGTATATATGAAAAATAGTTTAAGTTACTTAATAATATTCTTACACTACACTGGTAAAGTGTTTACTATATAGTATTTCTACAAGACGTGTACATTTACTATAAATCTTAAGCCACACAGGCATCATCAACAGCTTATCACACATACATGATGCTTCTCCCTTTCACACAAGTTTATATACACTGAGTAAATAATTAAATATTGCACTTATTGGCCCATGATTCCTCAGTCTTGAGGTATTCAAAAATAGAAAAAATATCTATTTTTATAACATTTTTTTTCATGCAACATGTAAGACATTTGAAATACACGAACACTAGCATATAGGTTACACATTGTGACTGTCCAACTGAGTCACAACACATCTGACATTACTGACAAAATACCAAACAGGAGCTACGGCACAAACACTTCATATATCACTAGTTGCAGGTACATGTCAGAATTACTTGAGGAAATGTATCACCAGAAGTGGTAAACAATCTCTATCTAACTTTAATTTTTGTGTTTTATAGGTGAACATGAAGTTATGGAAAAATCAGGGCTTTTGCTTCCTCCCCAGATCAGATACCAAGTATCAGATACTTTATTGTACAAATGACAAGCCATATACCTCTGCTGGAACCACAGTTAATAAACCTATGGTCTTCAAATGTGACATGTTTGATTTCCAGTGGTAATGACAATTTAAGGATAAATTTGGGAAAGATGGCACTGAATAAACAAGTAATAGTGGGAAATGAATGAGTATAAAAGATGTATTACTGTATATATGTTCATATAATATGTGCGTAGTCACAAATTCTGCTTCACTGAACACCCAGGGATAAACAAAGGGGGGGAAAAAAAAAAGCGCTGTGTAATTTGCAAAGGTGTACTACCTTTACCTAAAAACCAAAATAAAAACTGGTCACCTAAGTAAAACTGGTAAAGTTCATTCTAATAATTGAAATGAGTTGCCTTTCTAAATGAGATTGGACAAGTGATCAGTCTTAGAGAACCTGGAGTCAGAATGTATGGATCAATGGTGCAAGTTAACACAATTTATTGCCCTGTTGGCATAAGTGTAGATATGTTGCTAAACCATCTGAGAACGTATCTATGAGGCTTCAAACTCATGGTCTCACATTGCTAAATCCGTCATGCTGAAAAGGAACTAGGCTCATACATTGTGAGTCTGTATGAAACAGGCCAAGAAGGAATCGGTCTGTCATCAGAACTGGAATTTAGTTGATGCCTTTAAAAATGTAAATAATAAACTTCTCAAAAAATAAATATATAAAAGAGTAGCTCAGGAGGGATGGAGTTTGTGAGGGGGTTTCTCTTGGAATGCAATTGGAACATCGTTTGTCTGCTCCAAAGAAACAAATGAATAACTACCAAATGTAGAAATTTTGCTGCTTTTTTTCCCCCTAAAAATAGCAAATTTAAAGCATTCTCAAAGTTAGGATCAAACTTCAGCAAATTTTGTGCATCCTGAAATAGCACTTCCTTTCTAAAATAAAGAAGATACAGGTGGTGCAGCTGAATATACAGACTGAGCTGACTGGGAAGAAAATCTAATCTTTCAGACTGGTGCCCTGGAAAAGGCCACACAGATGTAGTTGCTCAGGTAATTTCTCTAGGTGTCACATTAAGTAAAAGCACAAAGGTACAAGCAATTCCAGGGAACAGTCACTTACACAGCTGTTCAGAGAGAAAGAGTATTTTTGACAGAAAATTAGGCTAGTTCATATTTATTCAAAACACCAAAAGAACAAGTATAAATAAACTAACCACTACCACCAAAAATAACAGATACAGTATTAAGTCAGTTGCACTTGTAACTTGTGAATATGAACACTTAAAAAAATCAAAAACGTGCATCTGAATGTTCAACCCAGCAGGGCTGGCTAGCTGTTTGACAGGTTGGTCCCAGAGGCACCGCAGGAGCCAGTAAATCCCCATGCTCCTGAGTGCTCCCAAGGTATTTTCTGACCAAAAGCTTGAGGGTGCAGCAAGCAACACATTGTCAGAGCAAGATAAGGCTGGTGCATTGCCCTTGCACCAAGGCAGGATTAGCTACTATAAGCTTAAGTCTAGATCATAACTTGGAAAAAGGATTTTGTAGTATTAGTTCAGCTTCAGCTGGCACCATGAAGCCCTCTGCCCAATGGCATCTCATCTCTCAGAAATTTCACATATTCTGTATATCAACTGCTGTATCTCACCAAGTGGATAAAATCTCAGCTGAAGGGGGTATCTATTGCTGAACCAATGATTTGCTGTGACATTCAATCTTATTTCTATGTTGAAAGTGACAACAAATTAACGCAAGGTGTGCAAGAAGTTTTTCACTAATATTTGTGATGAGGCTGAAAGTAGTTTTTTTTTCTCCTATCCCAGCAGCTTTCAGGTGAGCCCTCCCCTCCTCCACCACAAAATATGGTGCTTTGTATTTTGGTACTTGAAGGAATTGTGCCACACTGCTCGATAGATAGGGATATAACCAAAACTTGCTTGTCCCCACCAGGAACTCATAATCAGTGAATGCTGGAGGTATATGTGAACAAGAAGGCATTGATTGTTTAAATTTAGGCCCTTGATCAAGTTGTGACAGGTTCTTCAAAAATGTGCAGCCTACCTGGAGTTAAGAAAACTGCAGTTCTATCACATAAGTCAAGAGGAGCTGAACCAGACACAGACTGCTATTGGATACTCTATCCCATAGGAGGCCAATGCATAATTTTAGATAGAATGAAAATCTAACACTGTTAGATGCCTCAGAATTCTTCTATTTGGGGAAGGCATAATAAGTTACTTCTCAAAAGCTTTTCTGTCTTTACTGTTTCTCTAAAAAAGGCAAGTTCTAGTTGAGAGATGTACTGAGATCATGATGCTCATGATCTAAATGTCACCTATTTTACAGCAGAAAACTCCATATTGAAGCATATGACTGCAAAAGCCAATCTGTGGTGGAAAATCAAAGCCTACTTTTCCAACTGTAGGTAACCCAGATTGAAAAGGAAAAGCCTGCTTGAACTTCCACGCATTTTCAGTTTCAGAGACAGTAATAATAGGATGAATTTGGTTTGATGGGACCACAGCAAGTCATCCTTTCCAACCTTCTACTCAAAACAGTGTCAACTGAGAGGGCTAGAGTGGTTTTCCCAGAGTTTTAGACAGTCTGATCTTGAAAAACTCCAAATATATCATCTAAACATTTTAAAAATTAATCTAAGTCTGAACACCATGACAATGTCTGAGTGTTAGTACAGTTTCAAAATTTTAGATATATACTCATTCTGCTGCTGTATTTCAGATAAGCTTTTTCCTTCTAACACTTTTAGCACACTAACAGCTGCTACCCCCAGCTACCCCATCTCATGCAGTAGCCTAAATATGTGTGGAGGCCTAGCAAGTTAGTTGCCTCAGAAACTTGAAGCAGGGGTTCCCCTTAGATTTTTTTCTGTTATTCTTCTGCCCAGATTCCTGACGCAAAAAAAGCAATTAATTAATCCCATTTATGTAAATAACTATTTATCTACCACTCAATACGTTTAAAAATATATATGCTAATAAGTAAGATATTTCTACCACTGATTGGAATCTAAATGGTCATAACCAGGCAGGGGAGGGTCTTAAGTTCATTGCAATGGAATACAAGCAAGATGTGACTGCAGCAAGGGACACCTTGAAGTCTTTTTTCCTTATTTCACTGTGCACAGGAGATGACCATTTCACATAAAACATCTCAGAGCAAAGCTGGAAGAATACTTGCACTTCTAGCTAAGCCTCATGATTCAGGATATGCTCAAGATCCTTGAAAACATGATTGTCTCTACTCTCCCTGCCTGAGATGTTTCAGACTAATAATACAATCTAAGACTCGTCTAAAGAATGTGAGAGCCGAAGCTGAATTCTCTCTCAAGGCTTTCCTGCTCTTTCTTCTCCAGCAAGAATCACTGTTATAACAAGAAAAGAATGGAAAAATTTCCAACAGCCATCTCAAATGAAGCTTGGTCAATTTTGTAAAACTTCTGCTTTTTCCAATCAGCTGGTACCTAGCAAATGAAAATGTATGAGTGAAAGTCTCTCAACACACTTAGCAATGTGCTGTCTTAAATGGGAGAGGGAAATAAAGCACTCTTGATAGAGACAGGATCATGGTTTGGAAAGCACATCCATCTTCCATCTGGTTGGTCTTCTGGTCTAAAAATGAGGGTGCTTTGTTTTCATGGAGGTAAATCAGTCTCCATGTCTATTAGGGGGAAAAAGTGCTTAAATAAACTATCTAACAGGACAGACATGGTTTAAAAACCCAAAATGGAGACAGCATTGATTCATTTCCGTTAGGCAGCCAGATAGAACATTCCTGGCCTTATATCCATTTTATATGTGTCTATAAGCCTTGTTTGGAAGTAACTTCTACTGTGTAAAAGTGTATTTAGATTATATATTCAATATTTAAAAAGTAGCCATTTTCTCTTTGTGTGTATCAGGAGTTCAAAAAACATAAAATATGAAGAAAGATTACTATGCTGTTGTGATACTATATGTTACTTCCTTTTCTTTTATTTTCAGATTTTTCCCATTGCTGACAGGTTAAAAAAATGTCTGCCTTGTCTTAAATTCTGTTTAATTGAAAAAATAAAATAACTGGTACTTCTTCAATTTTGCTATTTAGTTAAAAAAGGTCGCTGTGATGCAGGTAAAACAGTTGTACAAAGTACTTCAGGACACGGATTTTAAAAATTTCCACCAATTGCTAGAGGCGTAAAAACTGTGAAATATAACTACTTTTACACTTTATCATAAAAGAATTTGTGTACTTTATTCCGCTATCTTCACAGTTTTTTGCTGATCTTTTCAATGTATTCAGCCTAAGACCAGAAAAGTTGACAATTTTATTATCCTGAAAGATTTAAAAAACCCAATTCTCTTGCCAAAATAAATGGGGAAAAAATGAGGTCAAACTTCCGTTCACTGACACCATCACCATCTCTGCAATAGGTCTGAGTGAAATACAGGTATTTGTAGCCACTGTGGAGGTAGCTGTCTCAGTGACTGAATGGTAGATGAAATTCCTGAAAACTGAAGCACACAGGTTTGACAGCAATGTGACAAGACAGCTTTTGTCTCTGTCAGACATAATATTGGACTGTGTGGTTAATGTCTCATGTAGGCAGAAGTGGGAAGAGCTAACTGCTGTTCTACTACATGGGTAGGTAAGACTGGGGTCTCTATAATGATGGAATGAGAAATTAAGTCAAATTTCAGAAAATTATTTGATAGGCATGCTGCTCATTGTAAAAGTGAATACACTAGCTATCCAAACAGGATGGAGTACCTAAGATCTCTGAGATTCTGGACTGAATATCCATATCCAGTCAGGAATTCACTGGGAATTTTGATGGCTTTGGGCCAAGGATCTATCTTTTCTCTAATTTTTGCAGTTTTCAGTCAGCCAGGATGTGTAACACAGTGTGTGTAGATTTGACAAGGAAATGTGCTCCAGGAAGTGTCCCTTATGAAAATGATCTGGACAGAATTAGGGATTTACTCACTACAGGAATACTTATAAATTCATTTTCAGTCAGGAAAATATATAAGTGGCATCAGGAAGCTAACCAAAAACACCCTGACCACTACCCTAAAAATTCAACTACGTAATTTAAAATCGATGAAGCGAGAGACAATTGGCAAACATGGTCTGAGGACATGGCACCAGCTGAAGTGTGACATGAAACAGTAGAAAGAAAAGATAAATTAATATACACCCTGCATGCAAAAGCCAGGTTCTAAAATATGGATCATCCTTTCAGACTAAAAACTGCTCAATCCCCATATGCATATCCAAACAGCTGATGTAAAACAAGGCTGTTCTGCCAAATAAATTAACAAGACAGTATAAAGGCATATAGACCATTCATGAACACTCTATTGGCAATAGAGCACACTGGAGCTGCCTTTGCTGATAGCTGCATTAGCAGCTGCAGTTGGGCTGCTGTGGAGGAGGGGTGTCCTTTAGCTGTGTGTTCTGGTTGCTGGCAGCAATGGTGGGATTTGTCTCCAGACTTTCTGACATTTTGTCACAGATGATATCCACAAGTCGCTCAAATGTCTGCTTGACATTAATGTTTTCCTTGGCACTTGTTTCAAAAAATTCAAATCCTAAGAAAATAAGCAACATGTTTAGGTTCTAGGTATATTTTGGGATCTCCAACAAATACACAAACTTCTCTTGAGCAAGAGACACTCAGAAAGGAAACACATGAGAACTCACAAATAAAAGAAGAGCAGTTAAAACTGTAACACGATCAGAGTAAGTACACTAGTGTTACTGGCTTTATACAAGGCCAGATAAAGTCAGGACCACTCCAAATATATTCCCTTAGAAAAATTCTATTTTAATGCAGTTTAATCTAAAAATTGATACCTGTTTCAGAGCATTATTTTTGGAATGTCCTATATATACAGCCATTGCAAGCAAGTAAACTGCTGCTTCATCTGTAACTATTACATTCCTCTGAGCATTATTCAGTTGGAAAAGGTCATTTCCATTCTGTTATTAAGGTGGTGCCAAAAATACTAAATAATGCTTGGCAATGCACAGGTAGAAAACCAAGTAAGACGAGAAAAGATTTTTGTAATTTGAAATTTAGTGACGTTTAACAGGAATCTATGGGACCAAAGGAATTCCAAACTCCACAAACAGAAATAATTTAAAAACCAAAAAAAACCCCAAAACAACACCCCCCCCAAAAAAAAATAAAAGCCAAAAAAAACCCCAACCAAAAAACCCCAAACAAACCAACAGAAATGCACAAAACAAAGAAAAAATTAATTTATACAGAAGGATTTTTTATCTATTCATTCCCAGTGATTATTCCAAAGGCAAAAAAACCAGAAAATCAGGGCTATTCTTAACCCTTAAGGGACACTGGAAGCATTTATAGAGCAGAGACAGTTGTTCCAAACTCTCCAGAGACAGTTCTTCTCTCTGCCCCCAATTGTATCTTGTCTCACCTCCCACATGTGTCTCATTCATCTAGGCCAAGTTTGCAGCTTGGTGGTCTGCTTGCAACCTAGAAGGCTTCTGCCAGTGCTGTCTTCCCATGTGCTTGTTTCCTTTCCTTTAATAAATTGCTTTCTACGAATTTTCCCACATTTTTTCCCCAGTTATGAATGTTCACCCATTCCCTGATAATTCACAACTTTCTTCCATTCCTGGTTTCTACTACCTATGGGTTCAATACTGAAACAGTTTACAAAACATCTGATTCATTGGTGGTTTTACAGAAGCCTTTGCACAGTCTAGCTTAGCTTTTGTATAACTATTTTGATTACTTCTGACTAAATCTGAATTTTAATGTGCAATTACCACTGTCTTTATTTATGAGAAAAATCCGTCAGAAAATTTCAGTTACTTGAAACTCCTGGCAGAAGGACAGAAAACAGATCTTTATGGGTCTGGTGGTTTGGTTTTGTTTTTTAATGCTTTGTTTTATTCTGTTTCGAAAGGCCACATGAAATTTAAATGCAAATACTTTGGTGGCATTAGTATTATGTATTCAGTAAGCTATCTAAACAGAATGTAATCTACACATTCAGTCCTGTAACTGTTTTCCATGCAGCTTTTGCAATTTGAATTCTACCCTAGAATTACTGCAGATAATTATATTTAGCTTGGCTTGATAACCCAGCAAGAGGTAATAAGCAATGTACAAAATCAACTCAGATTTTTTTTCAGTTTTTTAATTTATGTAAGGTGCTGAACTGAAGTGTCACAAAGTACTAAAATGTTTAAATGTATCAGAGCTAAGCACTGACAAAAGATAGTGTTCATAGGGAGTTTAGATAACATGAGCTACAAATATTGTACAGGGATTTATTTGGTTATAACTTCCGTTAGCATCAGGAAGAAGTGTAAGAATAAGCTCACCAGTATGAAAATATATTGCCATAAAAACTTTTCCATTACACATTTCTCTGCAAAAAAGGAAAACTGAATAATAAGAGACCTTCTCCAAAAATTACATACAGGGATATAGTTTGAATCTATATGATATTGCTTTAGTTTGGCTTTTCTCACACTTCTTCTTTGTTCAAAACTAAAAGGAAAATGAGGAAAGCCAGTGCAACACCATTTGCTGGTTGCTTTGGCCCTCCTGCAGAGCTCCATGCAGGAGAAAGCTGTTCAGGTCATTTGGGAGTTGCTTGGGGAAAGGAAGATCCCCCACAATTTCAGTATGATGTGTTGAAGCCCAGATGTAGCTCAGTCAAGAATCTTCCGCAGCTCTTAGTGTCTTCTCCACAGGAAGGAGGAAAGCAGCTGTTCCACAGA
Organism: Certhia americana; assembly: GCA_018697195.1. Classification (NCBI taxonomy): domain Eukaryota; kingdom Metazoa; phylum Chordata; class Aves; order Passeriformes; family Certhiidae; genus Certhia; species Certhia americana. Next base: position 9,545 of record JAGMWU010000637.1, on the reverse strand, counting down.
GGAACAACAGAGAAGAAGGGTTGAGTGACAATGGGGCAACAGTACACCAAAGGTTTGGAGATGATAGGAAGAACACTGAATCTTAAGGACATTTTGAAGTGGAACAATTTTTACAGTTATAAAGATGGAATAATGAGCACATCAGATGATCATGAAATAGTAGATATGATACCTAGGTAAGAGATCTGGACAGAGAAAAGCAGAAAGTGAAAGGAAAAGAATCACAAAGAAGAGAGGAGGGCAATGTTAAGAAATACTGTAACAAGGATAAGATCAAGAAAACAGGCCCACTATCATGGGATATGGTGAAAACGTTTTGCATAAGAACATAGTGAAAAACTTACAAGGCACCCATTCTCCAGGCCAAATGGAGGGTTACAGAATGCCAAGCCCAAAATAATTAATTCGAAATAAATACAACTGTGGTGACTTCTAATTTTAGATATGATTTCTATATAAGAAAAATTTCAATCACAGCAGTGGTGGAGTTGGATATCAGAGTATGATGGTATTCTATCACCTTAGACATTAATTGCCTGAACTTTGTAGGCTAGGCTTTGCTGTGTAGATGAGACAATGGACAGACCTGAGAGAAAGCGTCTGAACACCCAATTGCCTCCACAACAAAACTAATGCTTTATTGTTTACTGGAACTGTATTGGTGGGAATTTTGGACAATCTTGGAAATTAGCCTGAACAGCTCCTGCTGTGTATAGGCCTATGATAGGAACTATTTATATGCTTTAATGTGCAAATAAGCATCCATCTTTCCAAGCAGAGAATGGGGCATACATGTGATCTCTTTCCAGGCAGTCCCTACTGTAAAACAAATGCAGCTGCACATAGGTAAGACAATTGTAGGTAGTCCATGGAAACTGTTCTCCCAGGTGCAGAAATTGTAACACAGCAGAGTTATTTGAAACCAACTAGGACAATTATAAAAACTTTGTGCAGTTTCTGGTAATCACTGTCAAAGCATCGTGGTATGTATTGAGCAAGTAGGACCAGCTAGATTACAAAAATCCAGCAGAACAGGAGTTCGGAATCTTATCTGATGCAGCTAAAGACACCATTACAAAAACCCTTGCAAGAGAGGCTCTTGTAGCCACCCAAATAGCAAACTGACTGTCCTGGGCAAAGGGTTCAATTTCTCATAGGAGTGTTACCTTGTAAAAGATACCCCAACAAATTAGATTGGTTCTTTCGGCTGCTTTATTTGTTTAACCAAGACCCTGCCTGTGGAACAGTTTCAAGGAGCTATACAGAATTTTTCCTAGCAGAGTATGCCTGGAATCAGCACTTGAATTCTGTTTGTTTCCATTCTGTTATGGAATATTTTGCAGATCTTTTTCCCCATGATACCTCCCTCTCTCCTGTCTCTTCTTGCAATTATTTCACTAATGGCTCTTAGACACCCTAAGCTTCATAAATCCCTGTGTATGACAGTCTAAGTTCTATGACTTACAATACTTGCTTCAGGGTTTTTTCCACTGCTCATTATTAATGGAGAGAAAATATTTTCCATGAGGGTACAAGTTGTGAAGTAAGGCAGCTATCTGGTGATGCCCAGGGAAGCAGAGCTCAAAGAATGCCATGTTCCCACACCTGTGATGATCTGTACTGCCGATGTGGATGAGGACAGGCAGAGGAGACTATTGAAAAGACATGACAAGCCCAAGAGGTAAATGGGCAGGCAAAGTAGAAAAAAGCTGAAACGCAGAAAATCCAAAACATCAGTGTTGCCAGAACCTACATACAAAGTGTGTGGAACATGCAGTATGCTATTTTAAATGACTATTTTGTGTTTAATTCTGGTTTCCTTTGCTGATTCTTTCACTACTACTAAAAGAAAGCTGGCAAGCTCTTGGCAACTCCTGCAGAACACAACAGCAGCAGAGCTAGACAGGACACTCACACAGTGCTGTTGTTCTCCTGGTGGTCTACAATGCATGTAGAGCAGTTGGACAGCTTTTCTGAATCATACACACTGCCAAAATGACTGACTTTGTACCTTCTCTGCCTTGCATGTGTGCTGGCTCTGTAGAGGCTCCTTCATGACTGCTCATTAACACTTATTTATGTCTACTTTCAAAACACAGGGAAGAAAAAAGCCCAGAAAGCAGAGTCATATGCAAAGAGAAGAACATTTTGCATCCTCTCATCTTCCTGAGAAAATTTGATGTCAAGAGCACAGGCTGGACAGTAAATTTTAAGCACATTTCCACAGACAATAGAGACAAAACCTATGCTGATGTTTCACCAGTTGAGTCAGGAAGGCATTTTGGTTTCAGAGTGTTTGTCTGCAACAAAGAAAATTTAATTATCACCCCTGATGTTATGTTTTACAGATGTCCACATGGGTATGTTCCCTCAATAACTATCATTCTAAACTTTCATGAAAACAAGCTTGAACTGTGGTCCTTGGTGCTGCTTTTTTCAGGGTCTTGTTCAATCCAGAATTGTGAAGAGTAGTAGGAGACTGCAGCATCAGACCAAGAAATGGCTTTAGGAAGCTGCTCCCTTTGTAAGAGTGGGATGTAAAAGGCAAACTGCAGGAAGTCATGGGAATTAATAATTTAACAATATTATTGTATATAAAGGAGAGGAGTTAATAAGGTCTTATTTTCTTGGAATTGCATCCTGTGGGCAGTTCTGAGGGGGCATTTACCATCTTGCCTGCTATGAATAGTAGCTAATGAGTTTTGCATTCACATTACAGACTGTCAGTCAATACAATTGCAAGACCTTTCTCCTCTGCTCAGATGCCCACTTCCTCAGAACTGTCAATATCTTTTAGTCAAAGAGAGAAAGGACACACATGGCATGACTGCAAAGGTCATCTCTCCTAGGAAACTGGGCTGAAAGTAGCTGGAGACCACTGCTGTTCTTCAAAGTATCTCCTACATCAACAACTGGTTATGGCAGCAGTTCTGGTTTGCTGTGCTTTGCTCTCTAGATCAGTAGGATGGGATCTCTGCTGTCCTAAAAAGCCCAGGTGCTGGATTATGATAAGAAAATTATTAAAACAACATTAAGCTTAAGAACAGGACTCTGCTAATACTATCTCAGTGAAGAGTAGTGCTTTATCACCATTCAAGATAGACAATTAAAGGGAAGATAAAGATTATTAACAGAAATTCTAAGGTATTTATCCAGTCTTTAGAACAGCTGAATTTATTAACAAAAACAAAGCTAAAGGGGAACTGTCAGCTGTGGCAGAATTGAGAGACCCAAGGGGCAGTTACTGGTCATGCTCTAGCTGACATCTCATTTTCCAGTCTTTCAGAACAGAAGGTTTCATATAAATCCCAGTTATACTGATTTTGATTGTAGTTTCCAGGTATCTTTTAAATGAGTGCATTTGGGTAATAAATTAGATTTCTGGCAAAGATATGTTTTGTGTATTTACAGGAGACATGGGTTGAGCAAACCCTTGCTCCTCGGTGTTATTTAATAACTCTGCTGTAATGCAGTTCCCAGTATGTGAAAGCAATGGCAAGTTGGCTTTCCCTCCAGTAAAAGAACATCCTGGGGACAGGAGCCTGTAATTGCTCTGCCAATACCCTGTCTGTGTTGTAACTAAACAGAAGACTGGTATTTGTCAGTGCTGTCAGTCTGCCTCTTTCCCATGGAACTAACATTTGCCCATTAAAAGGAGCTAAAAACAGTGAAGGATGGAAGTTTGAATAAGCATATTGCGGCACAACCCCCAATTATTTTCATTTTTAATGCAAAGTCAGATGCAGCCATATGTCTGTGCTCTCTAAGCTGTGGGTGACCCTGCCTCATGCACCACAGCCTCCAGTCAGCCACAGAGGCAAAACAGAACTTGCTGTTCTAGCAAGCTGTGTGCTGAGGTGTCAGTTCCCACTTGGGTCCTGATTTACACGCCAAAATCACAGCACTCAAAACTACAAATTTACAAAGTTACTCTTCGGTTCAGTGCCTAAACTCACAGCCACTCAGTGCCAAATACCCACAGCATGCCCACAGATGCCTAATGTAGGCGTTACCCCCAGGGCTCACAGCAGGAGAAGGTACACCCCAGTGCTGATGCTGGGGAGCTGCTGTCTTGTGCCCCAGCCCTGCAAGGATTCAGAAACCAGGTGTGTCTGTCTCAGCAGCAGGTCTGCTTTTGCGACCTGGGTCAGACTGCACCCTCCGTAAGCCCTGACAGCAACACTGGCAAATGCCTCACTTTCAGGCCTACTGACATGCTAAATAGTTTAATTTGAAGAAACGCAATTACAGCTCAATCCTGTCTCTGTTGTCTCCCTGGAAAAACCATTACCTACATAAATAAATGGGCTAAGAACAAATTGTAAACCAAATAGTCAGGGAAGGATTCTTACTTCCATTTGAAGTAAGAATTTTTCTCTTTATTTGGTGAAAATTATTTTCAAAGCACTGGGAATTAAGAGAAGGAGAGAGAGAAAAAAAAAGAAAGTAAGAATAAGAGAAATAATAATAAAAAAAAATAAAAAAAAAATAAAAATAAAGGAAAAAAACAAGAAAGGAAAGGAAAGGAAAAGAA
>JAGMWU010000636.1:0-26092 GCA_018697195.1 Certhia americana | reverse complement strand
AACTCTTCCCTGGCAATGTGCACAGGTGTTGGAAAGGACGAAACAAGAAAGTCCTATAAATAGGACTACTTAGCCAAAGATGCTAAGGATGCAGAAACTAGAAGAGACATTGAAATGAAAGCAGTGTTTGAATGTTTATAGAACAGCTTTGGCTGACCAAAGGTCTTTCTCGCTTTGTTAGGAATATAATTTACAAGCAGTCATACCAAAACCAGAACAGACCCTTCTTCCCTGGCCTAATAGGAAAGGTCCCACGATAAAATTTTGAGATTAGAAAGTAGGAAAAGATGGTATTGTGGCGATTCCTATAGGATGTATGTAAATGTAGAAAATTTGAATTTGATTCTAGATTGGTTAATGAGAAAATAAAACATTCATCAGAGAAAGAGATAAAGGTCATTGTAAAAGGAGAGCTTGCTCTCCTGTGCTGCTCTTCTTCTTTAGTTCCCCTTTTGCTCTCTTACTTCTCTTCTCCTGTCTTCTCCCTCTCTTGCTCTCTTGGTTCTCCAGCCTGCTCTGAGCTAAGTCTGAGCTGGGCTCTTTCACACACACCCTATGTACTAAACATCAAAACTTAAGCTCAGAGATCTCGCCTGACAACTGTCCCGACTATTCTGGCACATAACAGCTCCCACACACAGGCTCTCCAGGCTGGCACAAGACCCTTCCTTCCTCCCATCAGGGAGTGGCCCAGCTCCCCCCTCAGCTCTGTGTGAGCCTGAGATGTGCTCACAAGAGAAGATGAGAGTTAGGTGAGCTCCCACCTTTACAATCCTCAAATCCAATGGCTGAGGCACTCAAGGGATTTTTCAATTATGGAGAAAATTTCTTTGGTTTTATTTTTCATGGGTCTAGCCTGCACTTATTTCCTCTGAACACTATTGAGTTAGCAAGTCTGAAGAGAAGGGGAGAAGACTCCAATGATAAGGGAATAGAGATTCCTTCTTGAGGCTGCCCTCCTGTGAAGACCCAGTAATGACCCACACAGCTGTGACTGCTATTTCTGCAAACCACAAAGACCTCTCAGCAAGCAGGAAGGCCTTGCTGGTGATTTTATAGCACTGTATAGCATGCTCAGGGTTGGACCCAATCAGCAAGCAGAGGAAGAATATGAAATTTCCCTGTAGTGAGACCCGACATTGATGGCAAAGAAACAGGACTTGCATCTCATGACCCTGTCCAACTACTGGTCAGCTGTGGCCACAGCCCCTGTGCTTGCTGACAGTAGGAGTGATTTGGCTACTGTGAAAAAGGAGATAGCAGAGTAAACTAATGATGGCATGTTGTGATGCCATCAGTGTCCTTGCAGGATCATCTGTAGCTGTCAGCCACCCACTCTGACATCGAGCCAGCACTGACCACCATGGACCACTTCTCCCTGAAATCTGGTGAGACTCTTTTCCATCTGGCTGAGGCCCTTCAGCACCTTTCTATCCTCACCTTTTCCTTCAGTGCTCTTTCCTTTTCCTGTAAAGTCCATCTTTGAACCCATGGTTCTGCCTCACAGCAGTGTCTGGGTTTGAATTTGGGATCTCTCTCCAAGCAGACAGCGATGGGAGCTTGGTACCCCACCCTAGAACAAGGCCGGGTGACTCCAATCGCCAGCAGTGGGCACAGAGAGGCAGAGCCAGAGGCGTCTCCTGCCCTGTGTCTGTGACAGCCACAACCATCACAGAGCCAGGCGGGGCTGCCCCTTTGTGACACGCTCGCCCGTGGGTCTCTCATTTCCATGGCCACAAAGCCCCACCCCAACTCCATCCCTTGCCCTTCCCTTCCCCAGGGCAGCCAGCCCTAAACCCAGCCAGGACAGGCCTGAGGCTTTGACACTGTCTAGGAAACAGACACGTTTCACAGCTACTTTTCAAGGCCTTTCTTTCTGTAATTCCCTCCCAGTCCTGAATTGCAGCATGTTGGTGTGGGATTTGTTTTATTTCTCTTCACTACAAAGTGGTGGGACACAAAAATGGCCCCAGGCTTTGGAAGTAAAAGAAGCTTTGCACTCCCCAGCAGATGACCCCAGAATGCAGTTGGCCGATGTCTGTAGGGAACAAATTGACCATCCAAACATTCCACTTTTGCTCTGCTTCATTACTCTATGGGTTTATTTCCTGCTTTCTTTATTGCAGACTCACTCAAGTTTTGGGGTCAGTGGGAGAACAGACCACTCTCACTATGAGAGATCAGTAAGTCTCAACTTTATTCCGTTAGTTATGTCTTTTATACAATTCATAATGAAGCTCATACGTTGTGCAAAAGCAAGCTAATCATTCGCTCCTCACAGAAACGTTAACCCCTATCAGTTTCTTACACTTGTGGATCAGTGTTAGCATTCCTTTCCCCCTTTATCAGCTACAAAACTTCATTTGTTTTGATAACGCTCTCTTACAGGGGCACGGTGAACTTGTCAGATAAGCTGAGTCATAAACATTGCTAACTCTACACTTGCAAACTGATGTAGATTCACAAGTCCCTTATTCTCTAACCATTCTTCCACACACCACCGCTCTCAATGTGTGCCTCATGAGGTCCAGGCCCAGATGATGCCACAGAAGGAAATGTGCCCTCAGCCCAGGGATGCTCAGCATGGGCTGCCCCAGCCCCTCACGGCCCTGACACTGCTCACAGCAGCCCCTGCCTGGCTCCTGCCTGCCCACACCGTGGGCATCCACAGCTGCTCCTGCACATGGAGCTCAGGCAGTGCTGGTGCCATGTGGGCTTTGCTGGTGCTACCACCCGGACACTGCTGTGATTGCTCCATCTCTTTATTGAAACAAAAAAACATTGGCCAAGAACTGGCCTGGCACACAGGGGCTGCCCAACTTCAGTCTGGGCTAGAGAACAGGGCCAAAGGGCTCGGGGGCAGAGGGTCTCGTTTTGGAGGTGGGGGAGTTGGGACAACCTCAAGACGGGGGGGCAGCTGCAGCAGGGCAGATGGGGACAGATGTGGAGAGCTGGGATGACAGGGCAGTTTCTCTCTGCCTGAGTTGTTCAGTTCGTCATGTGAAGCTTCACAGGAGCACCTGTGGAGAGAGGAGGTGTCAGAGGCCCCAGCTGCTGGTGGCACACAGGGAGCCTGGTGCACAGCAGGGCCCAGAGCTGCCAAGGCTCCCCAGCACGGCTGGAGCTGCTGGCACAGCTTGGCCCAGCTGCACAGCTGCCCCTCAAGGCCCCGGTGAGCAGGGGATGGCTCTGGGCAGGGAGCCTGGCCAGGAGTTGGCCCCAAAGCACGTCCACCTTTTAAAGGGCAATCTTGACCCCGCTCTTTCCTCATCTTGGCCTTGCTTTACATCTGCCCACTGCTCCTGGGGCTGCTCTTGGCTAGGCAGCGTCAGAGGGAGCCAGCACTGGCTGCAGCCCCAGCAGCTCCCCAGGTCAGGGCCCAGCAAGGCCAGTTAAAGCACTGGGCAGCAACAGAACCCTCAGCACAGTTCTTTGGACAAGCACTGCCTATCCCTAGGTCCACAGCAGCCTCATTGGGAACGTTTCCTGACTATGAGCAGCCTTGAAATGCAGTGCTTTGAGGCAGAGATCAGCAAAATACTCACTCTTTTCTCTGCCAGCAATACCAGATTGCAGCATAGCACACGATCAGGAGAAATGCCCCACCAGCCACAATGGCTATTAACTTAATGAAACAATATGGTCCCCAGTAGAAAAATCTTCTCATGCTTTTCCCCGTGTCGTCAGTATGTGTTGACGTTCCAGCTGCACCTGTGGGAGCAACATAAAGCGTGAGCCCGTGCTGTGCTGCACTGCTGAACTGGTAGCACAGTGCATACAGCCAAGACCTTCTCTGTTTGCCCCAGAGCTGGGGCCCAAAGGCACCTTGCTGCCCCTTGGCACAGGACTGCTCAGTGCCTGAAGCCCTGAGCCTGCATGGGATAATTCCTGTGTGCTGTGGCACTCTTCTCCAGGCAATACTTGTCAAAGACATGGACAAGGACAAGGAATATGCCCTGGATTTTAGAGCTGCTCCAGAACCCTCCCTCCTCCAAACAGCTGAAATTTCCTGATCTACCCAGAGAGCAGGAAATTGCAGGGGATCTCAGGGTGTGCAAGACCCACGGTGCAGTTTGTGCTCCCTGTCAGCTGATGCCAAATGCCTTCCTGCACAGGCTGGGCAGAAGCTGCAGCCAGGCCAGGCTGGCAAACAGCCATGCAGGCTGTGAAAGCAGCAGCAGCAGTGGGGCAGCCAGGCTGCCATGGATCCCTTGCTGCTGTACCAGGCACAGCGTGTGCAGATGTGCAGAGAAAGCCCGTGGCTGCTGAGTGTCAGGGGAAGGCTGAGGGAAATGCACCCACCACGAGGTCTCTCCAGATCACTCAGGTTTTGTTCTAGATGTTTGGATATCTCCAGGGACTTATTGTCTCCTCTAGGTTTGTTCTTCCTTCTCAGGGGACCTGAACAGAAAATATTTCCATTTCAGATGAATGGATAACAGAAAAGCAGTGCTCAACCTGTGGGGTCAGCAAGGACACACTACTCACCCCTGTGATGGGAGCCAGGCTTGTGTGCAGCAATCAGCAAAGGAACTTGGAACTTTCTCCCTGCAGACACACCTGTAACTGAACAGCCACAGAAGCTTCTGTCATCTCTGCTGCTCTTCATGGGCAGCCCTGAGCCACAGGAGTGATGAGGGGATATCTAAGGGCGAGGGCAAACAGTGCATGGCTCTGTTCTGGCTCCTGCAGTGATGCTCCCCTGGCTGAGCTTTGGGCTCTGAGCTGGCAGCTCTGCAAGGAGGAAAAGGCCGTGACCTACCCTCACCATCTTGCTCATCATTAGGCTCAGTATTGGATATGGCTTGAGAATCCAGATAATTTTCATGAACAGATTCATCTGTAAAGAAAGGCAGGACAGAACAGCTCCCATGACACTGCAGGAGATCCTCCTTCAGCCAGAATGGCAGTGAGTGCACCTGGGGGATTGGTGCCCTTCAAGGCATGCCCTCATCTCTGCCTTCCACTCAGGAGCAAGGGCCAAGGCCCCACGTGTCTGCAGTGGCCCCACACTGGGATGGAACGAGCCCCTTGAAGGGCAGTCAGGGGAGAAGGGACTCCCAGGAGCTGCCAGCAGCTCTGAACTGAGCCACAGCCAGGGCCAGGGCTTGGCAGTGGCAGCGGGAGCAGCTCAGGCTGCCTGGGGCTGGCAAAGGAGCTGCACAAGGCACAGCCCCGGGGCACAGCCCTGGGCCCGGCCCCTTCCCTCTCTGCTCTTCTCTGTGGCTGCACAGAGCACACAGAGGGAGACACTGGCATTGCACATGGGAAGAGGATTGACAGCTAAATGTTCCTTCCTCCCACTGACTCAATCCTGTGGGATTGCTGTGGGCTGCATGAGTAGAAATTTCCAGGCCAAGATTTCCATAATCCATCAAACTTCAGATGATCTTGAGGGAAACCATACATGAACATGACTATGGACAATGATTACACTTGGACAATGATTACTGTGTTCGGAAAGGATTACTGACAACTTACATTCACCAAGCTCCAAGTTCCTCAAGCCGTGGTTTACCAGCATTTCCAGATTATGCAAGTCACGTCCCCAGTCTAGAAGAAGCAGAGATGGGAACCATTCTATGGTGTGCTAGGATCCCCTTCTCTAGGGAACTGAGCGCTGTCAGGGGGTCAGGTAATGCTGCGTGCCCGTACTGCCAGACAGCAGAGATGGCAGCTGAAGCCTCAGCAGGCCCAGAGGCACAGCAATTACCTCCTGTCACTGTGCCTGCCATGGCCTCCCTTCCTGCAGCAGAGGCTGCCAGTGAGCCACTGCTTCCTGCAGGCACCACTGGCTTCAGCACAGCCTTTGGGTTGATGGCTGGAGAGAGGAAAAGGGACAGCTGTGTCAGATGGAATTGTTCAGCACTGGGGAGGTGGCATCTTCAGAAGACAGTACTTGTCAAAGCCATGGATTAGGTTCAGGAGAAATGCAGGATTATGGGGACCCGGCCAGGGCCATCCCTCCTCCAAACAGCTGCCCCTGAGGATGTGCTGGGATATTGGGAAATTGCAGGGGATCCCCAGGTGTGCAAGGCCCATGGTGCTGATGCCAAATGCCTTCCTGCACAGGCTGGGCAGAAGCTGCAGCCAGGCCAGGCTGGCAAACAGCCCTGCAGGCTGTGAAAGCAGCATCGGGGCAGTGAAGCTGCCATGGGGATCCCTTCCTCCTGTGCCAGGCTAGGCGTGTGCAGATGTGCAGAGAAAGCCCGTGGCTGCTGAGTGTCAGGGGAAGGCTGAGGGAAATGCACCCACCACGACGTTTCTCCAGTTCACTCAGCATCTTATCCGTGTGTATGGATGTGTCCAGACTTAGTGTCTCCTATAGTTTGTTTTTCCTCTTGAGGACCTGAACAGAAAGTGAGTGCATTTCAGATGAATGGGATAGCCACAAAAGAAGTTCTCAGCCTGAATTGTTCAGCACTGGGGAGGTGGCATCTTCAGAAGACAGTACTTGTCAAAGCCATGGATTAGGTTCAGGAGAAATGCAGGATTATGGGGACCCGGCCAGGGCCATCCCTCCTCCAAACAGCTGCCCCTGAGGATGTGCTGGGATATTGGGAAATTGCAGGGGATCCCCAGGTGTGCAAGGCCCATGGTGCTGATGCCAAATGCCTTCCTGCACAGGCTGGGCAGAAGCTGCAGCCAGGCCAGGCTGGCAAACAGCACTGCAGGCTGTGAAAGCAGCATCGGGGCAGTGAAGCTGCCATGGGGATCCCTTCCTCCTGTGCCAGGCTAGGCGTGTGCAGATGTGCAGAGAAAGCCCGTGGCTGCTGAGTGTCAGGGGAAGGCTGAGGGAAATGCACCCACCACGACGTTTCTCCAGTTCACTCAGCATCTTATCCGTGTGTATGGATGTGTCCAGAGACTTAATATCTCCCATAGGTTTGTTTTTCCCTCTAGGAGGACCTGAACAGAAAGCATTTGTATTTCAGATGAATGCATCCCACAACAGCAGTGCTCAGCCTGTGGGGTCAGCAGGGACACACTACTCACCCCTGCGACGGGAGCCGGCCTTGTGTGCAGCTACCAGCAAAGGAGACTGAAAAGTCTTCCCTGCAGGCACAGCTGTAACTCAACAGCCACAGAAGCTTCTGTCACCTGGTTGCTGCCAGGTTGTCAATGATTATTCCTTGGTGGGAGAGTGAAAACATACCTGCAGGAGGCTCCAGAGGCAGCAAATCTTCATGAAGCCAAGGTGCTGGAGAATCCTTCCCAGCACGCTCATCTAGAAGGGAGCAGAGATCAGAAGCAGTTCCATGGTGTGCTGGGATCCCCTGCTGCCTTTGGGAAGTGGGAACTGCACAGGGGTCAGGTAAGACCTTGGGAGCCAGATGTCCATGGACATGGCCAAAGCTGCAGAGGGGCCTGGGGAGCTCTGCACTGGCTCCTGGTCCCTCTCCACCCTCTTTGCAGTGCCTGTGCAACATCCCTTGAAGACCTGGCTGGAGCAGGCCAGGGCCCTTTGTGGCTCTCTCCCTCCCACAGAGGAAAGCCTCCCTGAAGCCCTATGGAAAACCACTTCCAACATCCCCTGGAGAGAAGTCAGCACTGTCACAGTAAAGGGGAGCCAGGCTGTGGACTCACCGGCTCCCTGCACTCGCCATGGAGCAGCCTGGGCAGCCCTGGCAGGCAGGGCCACTGCCAGGAGGAGCAGGAGGAAGAGGCGCAGAGCAAGGGCCATGGTGCCTTGACCTCTGCCACTCTCGCAGCTCTTGCTGCCACCACTGTCCTGACACGGCTGTGCCAATGTCAGCACCGCTGCTGCCACCGCCACCACTGCCACAGCAGTTGTGGTCAGGGACTGAGTGGTCAGTGGTTGTGTTGCTGTGCAAGCACGGGGCTCTGGGACCTCTGTGAGCTCAGAACCTGCTGTGACCTCAGCCTGCTGTGAGCCCAGAGCCTGCTGTGACCTCACAGCCTTAGCTGTACCCCATAGAGTCCCCCATCTGGACAAATGGACTGCCCTGATTGTAAAGGTTTTGTTTCATCCAAGGGCCATTGCTTTGGAAAACCTTTGTTTTGCCTACGGACATTGCTGGTCAGGCTGTGTCCCTGGAGATGCTCTTGATGGCTTCCCTCTTCTCCTGGCCATGCCACTAGAGGTGGTGCAGGCCCAGATGATGCCACTGAAGGAAATGTGCCCTCAGCCCAGGGATGCTCAGCATGGGCTGCCCCAGCCCCTCACGGCACTGACACTGCTCACAGCAGCCCCTGCCTGTCCCCTGCCTGCCCACACCGTGGGCATCCACGGCTGCTCCCGCACATGGAGCTCAGCCAGTGCTCGTGCGATCTGGGCTTTGCTGGTGCTATCACCCAGACACTGCTGTGATACCTCCATCTCTTTATTGAAACAAAAAAACATTGGCCAAGGCCTGGCTTGGCAGACAAGGGCTGCCCAACTTCAGTGTGGGCTAGAAAAGAGGGCCAGGGGGCTCGGGGGCAGAGGGTCTGGTTTTGGAGGTGGGGGTGTTGGGACAACCTCAAGACGTGGGGGAAGCTGCAGCAGGGCAGATGGGGAAAGATTTGAAGAGCTGGGATGACAGAGCAGTTTCTCTCTGCCTGAGATGTTCAGTTCGTCATGTGAAGCTTCACAGGAGGACCTGTGGAGAGAGGAGGTGTCAGAGGCCCCAGCTGCCGCTGGCACACAGGGACCCTCGTGCACAGCAGGGCCCAGAGCTGCCAAGGCTCCCCAGCACGGCTGGAGCTGCTGGCACAGCTTGGCCCAGCTGCACAGCTGCCCCTCAAGACCCTGGTGAGCAGGGGATGGCTCTGGGCAGGGATCCTGGCAAGGAGTGGGACCCAGAGCACGTCTGCCTTTCAAGGGCAATCTCGACCCCGCTCTTTCTCCTCCCTGCCTTGCTCTGCCTCTGCTCACTGCTCCTGGGGCTGCTCTTGGCCAGGCAGCGTCAGAGGGAGCCAGCACTAGCTGCAGCCCCAGCAGCTCCCCAGGTCAGGGCCCAGCAAAGACAGTTAACGTACTGGGCAGAAACAGTACCCTCAGCACAGTTCTTTGGACAACCACTGACTATCCACAGCTCAATAGTAGCCTCATTGGGAACGTTTCCTGACTATGAGCAGCCTTGAAATGCAGCGCTTTGAGGCAGAGATCAGCAAAATACTCACTCTCTTCTCTGCCAGCAATACCAGATTGCAGCATAGCACACCATCAGAAGAAATGCCCCACCAGCCACAATGGCTATTAACTTAATGAAACAATATGGTCCCCAGTAGAAAAATCTTCTCATGCTTTTCCAGATGTCGTCAGTATGTGTTGAGGTTCCAGCTGCACCTGTGGGAGCAATGTAGAGCGTGAGCCTGTTCTGTGCTCCACTCCTGAGCTGGCAGCACAGTGCATACAGCCAGGACCTTCTCTGTTTGCCCCAGAGCTGGGGCCCAAAGGCACCTTGCTGCCCCTTGGCACAGGACTGCTCAGTGCCTGAAGCCCTGAGCCTGCATGGGATAATTCCTGTGTGCTGTGGCACTCTTCTCCAGGCAATACTTGTCAAAGACATGGACAAGGACATGGAATGTGCCCTGGATTTTAGAGCTGCTCCAGAACCCTCCCTCCTCCAAACAGCTGCCCCTCCTGATCTACCCAGAGACTGGGAAATTGCAGGGACCTCCTTGTGTGCAAGGCCCATGGTGCAGTTTGGACTCCCTGTCAGCTGATGCCAAATGCCTTTCTGCACAGGCTGGGCAGAAGCTGCAGCCAGGCCAGGCTGGCAAACAGCCCTGCAGGCTGTGAAAGCAGCAGCAGCAGTGGGGCAGCCAGGCTGTCATGGATCCCTTCCTGCTGTACCAGGCACAGCGTGTGCGGATGTGCAGAGAAAGCCCGCGGCTGCTGAGTGTCTGGGGAAGGCTGAGGGAAATGCACCCACCATGATGTCTCTCTAGTTCACTCAGAATTTGTTCTCGATGTTTGGATTCCTCCAGGGACTTATCGCCATCTCTTGGTTTGTTCTTCCTTCTCAGGGGACCTGAACAGAAAATATTTCCATTTCAGATGAATGGATACCACAAAAGCAGTGCTCAACCTGTGGGGTCAGCAGGGACACACTACTCACCCCTGCGATGGGAGCCAGGCTTGTGTGCAGCAATCAGCAAAGGAACTTGGAACTTTCTCCCTGCAGACACACCTGTAACTGAACAGCCACAGAAGTTTCTGTCATCTCTGCTGCTCTACATGGGCAGCCCTGAGCCACAGGAGTGATGAGGGGATATCTAAGGGCGAGGGCAAACAGTGCATGGCTCTGTTCTGGCTCCTGCAGTGATGCTCCCCTGGCTGAGCTTTGGGCTCTGAGCTGGCAGCTCTGCAAGGAGGAAAAGGCCATGACCTACCCTCAACATCTTGCTCATCATTAGGCTCAGTATTGGATATGGGTTGAGAATCCAGATAATTTTCACGAACAGATTCATCTGTAAAGAAAGGCAGGACAGAACAGCTCCCATGACATTGCAGGAGATCCTCCTTCAACTGGAGTGGCAGTGAGTGCACCTGGGGAATTGGTGCCCTTCAAGGCATGCCCTCATCTCTGCCTTCCACTCAGGAGCAAGGGCCAAGGTCCCACGTGTCTGCAGTGGCCCCACACTGGGATGGAAGGAGCCCCTTGAAGGGCAGTCAGGGGAGAAGGGACTCCCAGGAGCTGCCAGCAGCTCTGACCTGAGCCACAGCCAGGGCCGGGGCTTGGCAGTGGCAGCGGGAGCAGCTCAGGCTGCCTGGGGCTGGCAAAGGAGCTGCACAAGGCACAGCCCCGGGGCACAGCCCTGGGCCCGGCCCCTTCCCTCTCTGCTCTTCTCTGTGGCTGCACAGAGCACACAGAGGGAGACACTGGCATTGCACCTGGGAAGAGCATTGACAGCTAAATGTTCCTTCCTCCCACTGACTAAATCCTGTGGGATTGCTGTGGGCTGCACAAGTAGAAATTTCCAGGCCAAGATTTCCATAATCCATCAAACTTCAGATGATCTTGAGGGAAACCATACATGAACATGACTATGGACAATGATTACACTTGGACAATGATTACTGTGTTAGGAAAGGATTACTGACAACTTACATTCACCAAGCTCCAAGTTCCTCAAGCCGTGGCTTACCAGCGTTTCCAGATTATGGAAGTCACGACCCCAGTCTAGAAAAAGCAGAGATGGGAACCATTCTATGGTGTGATGGGATCCCCTTCTCTAGGGAACTGAGCACTGTCAGGGGGTCAGATAATGCTGTGTGCCCACACTGCCAGACAGCAGAGATGGCAGCTGAAGCCTCAGCAGGCCCAGAGGCACAGCAATTACCTCCTGTCACTGTGCCTGCCATGGCCTCCCTTCCTGCAGCAGAGGCTGCCAGTGAGCCACTGCTTCCTGCAGGCACCACTGGCTTCAGCACAGCCTTTGTGTTGATGGCTGGAGAGAGGAAAAGGGACAACTGGATCAGATGGAATTGTTCAGCACTGGGGAGGTGGCATCTTCAGAAGACAATACTTGTCAAAGCCATGGATTAGGTTCAGCAGAAATGCAGGATTATGGGGACCCGGCCAGGGCCCTCCCTCCTCCAAACAGCTGTGCCTGAGGATGTGCTGGGATATTGGGAAATTGCAGGGGATCCCCAGGTGTGCAAGGCCCATGGTGTTGATGCCAAATGCCTTCCTGCACAGGCTGGGCAGAAGCTGCAGCCAGGCCAGGCTGGCAAACAGCCCTGCAGGCTGTGAAAGCAGCAGCAGCAGTGGGACAGCCAGGCTGTCATGGATCCCTTCCTGCTGTGTGGGGCACAGCGTGTGCGGATGTGCAGAGAAAGCCCGTGGCTGCTGAGTGTCAGAGGAAGGCTGACGGAAATGCACCCACCACGAGGTCTCTCCAGTTCACTCAGCATCTTATCCGTGTGTATGGATGTGTCCAGAGACTTAATAACTTCCATAGGTTTGTTTTTCCCTCTAGGAGGACCTGAACAGAAAGCATTTCCATTTCAGATGAATGCGTCCCACAACAGCAGTGCTCAGCCTGTGGGGTCAGCAGGGACACACTACTCACCCCTGCGACGGGAGCCGGCCTTGTGTGCAGCTACCAGCAAAGGAGACTGAAAAGTCTTCCCTGCAGACACACCTGTACCTCAACAGCCACAGAAGCTTCTGTCACCTGGTTGCTGCCAGGTTGTCAATGATTATTCCTTGGTGGGAGAGTGAAAACATACCTGCAGGATGCTGCAGAGGCAGCAAATCTTCATGAAGCCAAGGTGCTGGAGAAGCCTTTCCAGCACGCTCATCTAGAAGGGAGCAGAGATCAGAAGCATTTCCATGGTGTGCTGGGATCACCTGTTGCCTTTGGGAAGTGGGAACTGCAAGAGTGTCAGGTAAGGCCTTGGGAGCCAGATGTCAATGGACATGGCCAAAGCTGCAGAGGGGCCTGGGGAGCTCTGCACTGGCTCCTGGTCCCTCTCCACACTCTTTGCAGTACCTGTGCAACACCCCCTGAAGACCTGGCTGGAGCAGGCCAGGGCCCTTTGTGGCTCTCTCCCTCCCACAGAGGAAAGCCTCCCTAAAGCCCCATGGAAAACCACTCCCAACATCCCCTGGAGAGAAGTCAGCACTGTCCCTGGAAAGGGGAGCCAGGCTGTGGACTCACCTGCTCCCTGCACTGACCATGGAGCAGCCTGGGCAGCCCTGGCAGGCAGGGCCACTGCCAGGAGGAGCAGGAGGAAGAGGCGCAGAGCAAGGGCCATGGTGCCTTGCCCTCTGCCACTCTCGCAGCTCTTGCTGCCACCACTGTCCTGACACTGCTGTGCCAATGTCAGCACCACTGCTACCGCCACTGCCACAGCAGTTGTGGTCAGGGACTGAGTGGTCGGTGGTTGTGTTGCTGTGCAAGCACGGGGTGCTGGGACCTCTGTGAGCTCAGAACCTGCTGTGACCTCAGCCTGCTGTGACCTCAGCCTACTGTGACCTCACAGCCTTAGCTGTACCCCAGAGAGTCTCCCAGCTGAACAAATGGACTGCCCTGATTGGAAGTGTTTTCATTCATCCAAGGGCCATTGTTTTGCAAAACCTTTGTTTTGCCTGCTGACATTGCTGGTCAGGCTTTGTCCCTGGACATGCTCTTGATGGCTTCCCTCTTTTCCTGGCCATGCTACTGGAGGAGGTGCAGGCCCAGATGATGCCACTGAAGGAAATGTGCCCTCAGCCCAGGGATGCTCAGCATGGGCTGCCCCAGCCCCTCACGGCCCTGACACTGCTCACAGCAGCCCCTGCCTGGCTCCTGCCTGCCCACACCGTGGGCATCCACGGCTGCTCCTGCACATGGAGCTCAGGCAATGCTGGTGCCATGTCGGCTTTGCTGGTGCTACCACCCGGACACTGGTGTGAAAACTCCATCTCTTTATTGAAACAAAAATACATTGACCTAGTTCTGGCCTGGCAGACAGGGGCCGACCTACTTTGGTCTGGGCCAGAGAGCAGGGCCAGGGGGCTCGGGGGCAGAGGGTCTGTTTTCGGAGGTGGGGGTGTTGGGACAATCTCAAGACGGTGGGGCAGCTGCAGCAGGGAGATGGGGAACGATGTCGAGAGCTTAGATGACAGGGCAGTTTCTCAGTGCCTGAGTTGTTCAGCTGCTCTTCTGAAGCTTCAGAGGAGCACCTGTGGAGAGAGGAGGTGTCAGAGGCCCCAGCTGCCGCTGGCACACAGGGAGCCTGGTGCACAGCAGGGCCCAGAGCTGCCAAGGCTCCCCAGCACGGCTGGAGCTGCTGGCACAGCTTGGCCCAGCTGCACAGCTGCCCCTCAAGGCCCCGGTGAGCAGGGGATGGCTCTGGGCAGGGAGCCTGGCCAGGAGTGGGCCCCAGAGCACATCTGCCTTTCAAGGGCAATCTCCTCCCTGCTCTGTCCTCTTCTTGGCCTTGCTTTGCCTCTGCCTTCTGTTTCTGGGGCTTCTCTTGGCCAGGCAGCGTCAGAGGGAGCCAGCACTGGCTGCAGCCCCACCAGGCTCCAAAGGACAGGGTTAAGCAAGGCCAGTTAAAGCACTGGGCAGCAGTAGAACTGTCAGCTGAGTTCTTTAGAAAACCACCGACTATCCACAGCTCCACAGCAGCATCACTGGGATTGTTTCCTGTCTACAGTAGACATTCAAAACAAGCTGTAAAAATGAAAGATGAACAAAACACCATTTTCTATTCCAGTAATTCTGAATTTGGACACAGCATAATATGAAGACAAGCTCCAAAAAATGCAGGCCTGCCATTAACTCTAGGCAGCAGCTAGAGGTCCCTGATAGAAACCCATTCCTGTAGGGTCATATTTATGGGAAAATGGACACAGGCTAAGTGAAGCAGCCTCGCCTTCTGTTACTAAATGAATGAAGACATCTTTGTATGCATAAAATCTGATGTTGGATAAAGCAAGAAGCAGAGAACTGCTGACTGCCATAGGGGTGTCAATACATGTAAATTGACACTTACAGCACTGGCCATATCAATGAAGAAAAAGGGCGTGTGCCAGCCTCGTGGAGCAGATAGAGCTACCAATCAAAATATGAGTGAACAAAGCAGAGCAGCCAATCAGACAGTGTATGATTTTGATAAGAAGAAAATATAAACCATGTTCAGTAGCCCAATAATGAAATGAAAGCAAAGCAGGAATTGTGCTGCAGGAGCATTTGCCGCTCTGGGACTTTGTGTCTGCATTTCCATTAAAAGTATTTGGAAATTATCCTGGCATTCCTTCCTTTGCTTCTCCATCAGCACCCCCTCTGGAGGAAGCAGAGGGAGGAGGAGGGTCACAGACAGTACAGAACTTATCTCCAGCACAGGAATCAGGTGTTAACCCTCAAGGAGCACTGAACCCAGCACAAAATGAAGCAATGGAAATTGAGCCTGAGGGACAGGGAGCTGCAATTGCTCCACCACAACCTGCTTCCCACACCTGTCATTTGCGTCCAGCACTCCCTCCGTAAACTCCACCATCACCTGCTGGCCTGTGTAATCGGCTGGTGATGGGTGATCAAACTTTATGGGCTCTAGAATTATTAGAAAAGTTGGGGGAGTTGGAGCAACAACAAAAACTGCATGAACAATTCAGACGAGACGACATGGCAGCCACAGAGAGGCTGTCAGGCACTTGCAATGCAAAGTTGGATGGAGCCACAGATAATGATGATGGGCCCAGACTGTGGTGGAAAGGACTGATAAAGGAAGCAATGATTGAATGTGAATTTATTCCAATGATGTATCTGGTTCAGCTGGGGGGAGGAGTGATGGGAAAGGGGGGAGAGGTCCAAAGACGTGGTATGGATTAGATTGGAAAATCATTAAAGAAGCTAGACAATCAGTTTTGCAGTAGGGATTAATCCCTCCCTATATACAAACCTTTATCCATAATATTTTTACTGGATCACTTTTAACTCCTTTTGATTGTAGACAAATAGCCAGACTGATACTGACACCTATGCAAGAATTGGTATGGCGAACAAGGTGATCTGATTTGTGTCAAATTGCTGCAGTTAACAATCTGGAAAGGATTGATGGGGATCCATTTAGGGGAACTTCTGTAGCTGTGTTACTGGGCCAGGGAGCCTTTGCTGATGCACAAGTACAAGCATGACTGCACATTGAAATTTCAGGCAGTCAGAAGGCCTAGCAAGGGAAGCTTTAGAAACATTACCGGAAGATGTGAAACCAAATGGCTCTTATGTTTAAATTACACAAGATGTTAAAGAGTTGTATATGCAGTTCTTAGATAGACTGAAAAATGATTTAGACAAAGCACCACTTACTGACCCTGTAAGAGAAGCCTCGCTACTGATCTTGGCTGTAGAAAATGCTAACCCGACTTGTAAGTGCTTGTTACAGGTGCTGCCAACATCAGCGACCTTGGTGGATATGAATGAAGCTTGCTCTAAAGTTGGCACAGCTGAGGAAAAAGCTGGATACATGGCTAATGCATTTGCCACAACTTTGAAACCTTTGATTCAACCAGGAAAAAACAATCAAGTTTTAAAAGGTTTCAGTTGTGGTAAACTGAGTTATCTTAAGGCCCAATGCAAAGTATAAAGGAAAGGGGGAGGACAACAAACAATGCTGTCACTTTTGAGTGATGGGATTTTGTGGAACTTGTAATCGCTGTCATAAATTTGGCCATGGTGCACAGGATTGCTATTCAGACTTCTGAAAAGACGGGACCCCCTTGGGAAGCAGGCAGGAAGTGCCAGAGTGGATGTGGCAACAGCAACAGCCATGACCCTCAGGAATAACCAGGAACAATGTATCCCTACCAACAGAAATGCACCCTTGGGGAGGGGACTGAATGCTTTGCTATTAGGCACATCATCAATCATGCTTAAAGGTTTATTTGTTTTACCTGGAGTAATTGATGCAGATTATACTGGTAACAAAGGAATGATGGTGTGCATGCCCAGGCCTCCGGTTGTCATCCCAGCAGGGGCAAATTTGGACAGCTGGGAACATTCAAAGCTACGGTCCCTAATAGCATTGAAATGATTAGAGGAGATGGAGGATTTGGCTGACCTGCAGAGCCTGAGCTTTACTTTCCTATGGAAATTGACAAATGCAAACCAATCAAAGAAGTTAAAGTAATGGGACCCCACAACACCACTTTACATTTTAAAATGTTGCTGGATACTGGAGTGGGCATTACCATTGTTCCTAGGGAAAAATGGCCTCAACATTGGCCCTTAGAGAACCTACAGACACCAGGAATGGGGCTGGGAGGAATTCAAATGACTCAGATCAATAAATTGTCAATTAGTTTTTCACTACCCGATGTCTTACAGGCATCAACACAACCATCAATATATAATGAGAAGCACAGTTTGCTTCCCAGGAAGGGATGTGTTCAGTCAAATGGGGCTTCAGCTTACCTCAGAAGGAGAGGATTTTTAGGGGATCCAAAAGTTCACATGGTTAACAGATACTCCTGGATGGGTTGACCAATGATCGCTGAACACTGGAAAGATTGCCCACCTACAGAAATTGCTACAGGAGCAAATGGACAAGGGTCATATTGTTCTTTAAACAGCTCTTGGAATATTTCTGTGCTTACCATACCAAAGCAAAGAGGAAGATGGCAATTGTTGCTTCAACTGCGTAAAGTTAAGCAGGTTATGGAAGACATTGTGGGTGCATTACAACCACGTTTCCTATCTCCCAACATGATACCAGAAAATTGGGATCTTTTGATTAGTGATTGAGGAGATTGTTCTTCACAATTCCATTACACCCAGATGACTGCCCAAAATTTGCCTTTTCCGTGCCTTCAATCAACAAAAAGAACCCATGAAATAATATCACTAGGAATGTTTACCCCAAGGAATGAAAATTTCTCCCACAATGTGTCAAATGTATGCAGCACGGGCATTGGATCCAATTTGCCATAAAAAGCCTGCCTTAATCATTTACCATGATATGGATAGTATCCTCATAGCAGGAGAACAACTTGACACAGATACTTTGTTGATTGAATTGGAAACTGAATTGGACAATATGGGTTTGCCCATTGCTCCAGGAAAAGTTCAGAGAGAGAGCTCCTGGAGATATTAGGGTTGGACTATCACAGGAACTGAGATAAAGCCGCAGAAATTAGCAATCAAAAGATCTGGGATCAGAACATTAGCTGATGCACAGTAGATAGTGTGTGACATACACTGGATTACAAATACTTGTGGAATAACCAGTGAGGACATGGGACCATTGCTACAATTGCTAAAAGGGGCGGTGGTGCTTATGCACAGAGAACATTAACACCTGCAGCACAGCAAGCGCTGAAAACAGTTTCTAAGAAAATTGTTCAGGGATATACATCACGGGGGAATCCAGAATGTGAATTAGATCTGATGGTTGTTAATTAATTGTAACATCCTTATGCAGTTTTGAAGCAATGGAAGGTTGACAGAAAAGTCCCACTGATTATTTTGGAATGGATCTTTCTGTCAGCCTCTCCATAGAAAACGGTCAGCTCCTGTTTAGAGACAATTGCTCAGTTAATTATGAAGGGATGAAGTAGGGTTATGGAAATAATGGGAAGCGATCCAGATTATATTGTGGTACTTTTGGCAGCAGAATATTTACAGTGGGCATTGCAACAGTCTGTGGAAATGCAAACAGCACTCCTGGAATATGGGGGTCAGGTGAAGGTGCATTATCCACCACATAAAGCAATGACACTCTTGTCATCATGTGAAATAGAAGAGATACCTAAATATTCTGTAAGGCCAGTGAAAGGTTCTACTGTGTTTACAGATGCAAGCAAGCAGACTCAGCGTGCAGCTATTACTTGGCTGCAGGATGGTGAGTGGAAGGAAGAAGTTTGGACAGATGTAGAAGGGTCAGTGCAAGTGTTGGAATTGAGAGCTGTTGTTAGAGTTTTTGAGCTGTGGAATGCTAAGCCTGTGAATGTGGTTTCAGACTCAGTCTATGTTGTTGGCAAAATGCAGCCTTTGGAGCAAACAATTTTAAAGGAAGTAAGTAATCAGGTATTGTGGCAACAGTTGTGACAACTGTGGGATTTACTGACCCACAGGCAGCATGCTTACTTGATTACTCACAGTAGAATTCCTTCTGGCTAAAAGAAGGCTTGGCTGCAGGAGATGATCAGTCAGATTCCCTTGTGGCACCTGCCTGGGCTGTGCCACCCACAGATAGATTTCAGCAAGCTCCAAGATCACATGAGCTATTTTGTCAGGCTGCTGCTGTACTACAGTGTCAGTTTGGTCTTACTGCTAGCGATGCTCAGGGCTTAGTGCAAGCATGTCCCGATCGCCAACAATTTAAAGGAGGATTGCACCAGGGGGTGAATCCTCGTGGGCTAGAACCACTAGAAATTTGGCAGATGGATGTTACACGTGTAGCTGAATTTGGGCAACTTAAGTACGCACGTGTAGTTATTGATACCTTTTCTTTAGCTAGTTGGGCTACAGCACAATCTGGTGAGGCTACTAAGCATGTACACAGACATTTACGTGCTTCGTTGGCAGCATTAGGAATCCTCAGGAAATTCAAACAAATAATGAGCCTGGCTATGTGGCAAAAGCAACATCACCATTTTTACAGCTTTGGGGTATCCATCATCTTACAGGTACTCCACGTTCCTCCACAGGACAAGACATTATAGAAAGAACACATCAAACAGTGAAGCGTTTGCCTCAGAAAAAGAAAAAGGGGGACACTGGGTTAATTCCAAATGATAAAGCAGTATATGCAATGAATTATTTACATTTAGCCGCAGGGTGAGATGTGCCACCTGCAGTGATTCATGCTAGGGATTTAGGAGATGGTTTAAAACTTTTTAACGATCCTATTTTAGCAGAGTAAAAGATGCAATTTCCGGGGAATGGACAGGTCCTGTGCCACTGATAACCTTTGGTAGGGGGTTGGCATGTGTCCTTACAGATTGTGGCACTAGATGGCTCCCAGTGAAGTGGGTGAAGCCATGGATAAGTGACAAAAGCACGACTCCAGAGACAGAGACCAGCCAGACAAAAGTTAAATGAGTGGATTTGGCTGCAAGGACAATTGTGACTGTACATGTTGGATTTTATATCAGTGTGAAGGGTATAAAATGGTATAAAAAAATGGTATAAAAAAAGGCATTTTTGGAATTGTGTCTTGTGTAGAACGTGTATTAGGAAGGAATGGAAAGTAACAGATAAAGTTATTGATTTTTTGCTTACAAGAGGACACAAGCACCCAAGAAGCCCAATGATCAGAATATTAGTTTGGAATGGTGTGAGAGGGCGATTGGAAAAATATGCAGTACTCCAAACCAAGAAGTGTGGCAAGTATATTTGGATTCCAATCCATTATCAGGTGAAATCAACAAGCTGAAAAATTGTGGTTACTCAATGGGAAATCAGGCATGCTCTTAGATGCGCTATGGATAACAGTAACTAATGAACATCCTGCAGTGCAAATTAATCCCAGGGAAAATAGATGGGTCATATTTGCCAACCTGACAGGACAGCAATCCTTTTGTTTATCCATGGCTGCCCCAGGGCATCCTTCTAGGGCCTGCCTAATTTGGGTGACATGGACTGAGGCCACAAAATTTAGGGATCTGGTACAAGATAGAATACGGGGAAACAATGAATCTGACTGAAGCAAACACAATGTGCCAAACTCTGAAACTTGGGATTGATGGGAATGCTTGCTGGATGGGACAAATAGTAATTCAATGGAATCATACACGGGTTGAGCCCTCAGAATTAAATTTGGGAGGATTATTAAAGCCGAAGGATGGATGGATGTATTTTAAAGTTGATGCACAACAAGTGAAACAGATAACTGACAGCAATAGCAAGTCAGTGAAAGTTACTGTACAGCCCAACAATGTAATTTATAGACTCAGAGGTGATGAGTCTAGTATCTTTTGCCCCAGAAAAAAGGTATATGGCCATATGTGGAGCAAAAATACACAGGGACTGAAATTACCCAATGGAATCTTGTTGATTTGTGGAGATCAAGCCTGGGCTGGAATTCCAAGTAAACAGGTGGGTGGACCTTGTTACATTGGAAAATTGACCATGTTTAGGCCAAACCATAAGCAGTTACTTAATCACACAACATGGAATGTTACAAACACAGGGAAAAAGAAAGATATAAATCTGTTAGGCCTAGACTGTAATGACACAGTACAGTTCTGGAATGAACCTGCACATGTTCTAAACCCTGTGTTTTTACCCCAAGTACAGTTTTCACCTGTGTGCTTCTGTCCAGTGCTGAACAGGCTTGAGGGAGAGCAGGTAGCTCTGTTTCTTGTGTGTATGTAACTTCGTAGAGCAGCAGTGGAGCAGTGCCCAGAGCCAGGAGAATCAAATGGGTTCTTGGCACTGAGTACAGAGTGTCCGGAGCTCGGGACTTTCTAGCCAAGCTCTTCTGGATCCCTGTGCTTTGAGCCCTGGCTGAGACATGGGTTCCCTGCAGAGCCCAGGGTGCAGCTTCCCAACTTACCCCTCTGCCTCTGTCTCCTCCCTGCCTTTTGGGTAAAGGCAATCCCTGGCATTGCAGCAGCTGTGCCTCTCCCCTAGTTCAGTGAAGGCATTGTTTTCCCCCCACACTGGCTCTCTCATGGAGACAGGAAAATGGATGAACTCCTGCTGCCCCAGCATCAGGCAGATGCAGGGTGTCCCTGCTTGTCAGCCCTTGCCCTTTTTCCAGGGATGCCACTGATTGTTCTAGAAGTCATTGATCTGGACTTTTCAGGAGCATGCATGCAAAGACACGAATGTGAAATGTCTACAAGAACTGTCTGTGCTTCTCCTCTGTGTCAGAGTCTGGAATTATGAGGAATATTTCTTTGCATGTTTGAGAGATTTCAGAATCTCTGACAAACAGTGTTTTTAACCTTTGTTCAGGGAAAAAGGGCTTTTAAGCTCTGAAATGAAGCAGAGTTTTTAAGAGTGTGTATTAAATAGTAGAATAGTGTGTACTTTTATCACAGGGTGAGAATTTTAGATAGATGGGGGTTTTTAGGATGGTAAGCAAGTGATGACAAGACGGAGGAAGCACATGGCTTTTGGGTTTCTTCCTTCTTCTTCCTTGCCTCCATCTTCTGCTGTGAGGTGGCACATTATAGTTGGCTTAGAAGACAGTTTAACCTTCTAACATAGATAATAGTAATTGGAGTAAAATTATAAATACAGATTATGTAGAATGTAGTATAAATATCCACGCCACCCTGAGGGTGGGTACATTTAGCTTTTAGCATTAGGTTATTTCGTAGTGAGTACTTGAGCATGAGGCATTTGAGCTTTAAGTTTTTTGCACTTTGTAGGGAACATTTAACAATGACATTAGGCTTTTAGTATTAGGTAGTTGAGCATTAGGTAGTTAGCTTTGGTATTTGGAGTTTTGTGCTTTGAACTGACCTGCAAGGAAAAACTGTGCAGGTCAGGAACAGAATGTAATGATAAGAAATAATAAATAAATAAGAAAGAGAAAACAACAAGAAAAGTCTCGCGCGCCTTTCCTTCAAGATCTCTGGCTGGTGAAAACAAAACTATTTACATTCTCGGAAAACAAAAGAAAAAACAGACAAACAACAGAGACAGAGAGAAAAACAAAGAAAAAAAATTCTTTAGAATTTATTCTAAATTATTCTTTTAGAATTCCGAGATGCTGGATTTTTTTCAATATATTGGCTAGTAGGAAAGCATGGACCAAACTGGCCAAGTTCCTTTAATGTGGGAAAAGCAGCCACCTGCGTTTGACCTCTGAGTCGAGGACTGTTGCAAGCTCTCCATTGAGATGGACACAGAAAACTCCCATTGAATTCTCTGGGTTTCCATTGAGTCAGTGTAAAAGACGACATTTCTCAGGAGCTCAACATGAACTTTTCCATTGAATATGAAATGTCAAAGTTGCAAGTTCATAGGATGACAGGATAATTGAGGGTGGGAGGCAGCTGTGGTGGTCTCCAGCTTTATTTCCTGCTCCCAATGGTGATCAGCAGTGGCATCAATTGAGGTCCCTCTCAGTTTTATCCAAACAGGTCTTGACGAAAACGTCTGTTCAACTAGAGCAGGTTTTCAATCTCTCCAGTGCAAGAGACTGTGCACGAGCTCTCTGGGCAACTGACTGCCAGGGGCAGGAGCAGAGATTTCCCTTGGCCAGGGCTGTAGCCCAGAGTTGCACTGCCTGAACAGCACCTTTCTGCCTACAGTGCCACCCTCAATGGGCTGCCCCGGGGCCTGGCATTTGACCCTGCACTTGCTGCAGGAGATCCTGCACTGCTTCTGCACTGACCAAAGTCTTGGATCCACCTCAGAATCTCGGTTCCCACCCAAGGGGGCCGCTTCAAGGGATTGCCAGGGGACTGAGGCCACAGCTGCCTCGATTTTGGGTACAAGATGCTGACGTCAGCGTGGCCATTGTGACCCGTGCCACCGAGGCCACAAAGGGAACGCTGGGCTCAGGCTGTGTGTCAGTGCGACCTGACAACAGGAGGAGAAGGCAGAGCAGGGACACGGCTGCACAGGGATCAGAGGGGCCCCACACCTCAGGAATCTGGGCCTGTGCTGCAGGCTCACCTGCCTCTCCATTCCCAGAATCAGCTGAGGAACTGCCAGAGGACACAGCAGTGTTCTTCAGTACAGCGACAGCAGGAGAAGGCGGACAGGAGCAGGGCTCACACAGGGCTGACCAAGGAGCAGTGCCCTTGGGGCTCTGGGCCACTTCTGCAAACTCCCCTCACTGTTCTTTCTCCCACAGAGGGAAAGGACCAGCACCTGGAGGAGACTGTGACGTTCCTGCACAGGGACTCACCACTGACAGCTGCCATGTCAGACCAGAAGCAGGAGGGCCCTGATGCCAGGGAGCAAGGTGAGGGAAAAGCTGCCCTCCCACAGCATGGCCCAGGGGCTGTCAGGGTGGCCAGCGTGGGGCCCAGAGCAGAGGCAGGGGGAGGCAGGAGCTGCTCAGCCACTCTGGGGCTGGGAGTCTCCTTCCTGCCCAAGTGGGGCCCAGCTGGAGCAGGGGGCAGCTGTTGGGACACCCGTGCCCACAGTGGCCCCTGCTCTCCAAGGCCTCCAGCCCTGCCCATCAGGCAGGCAGGCAGGCAGAGCTCAGCCCTTGGGGCAGATGCTGCAGGCTGAGAGCCCCGCAGAGGCGCTCGTGCCCGGTGCCATTGGCTCTGTCCCCTGCAGCATGCATGCTGTGTCGCCGCGTAGAGGCTGACTCTGACATCTGCGGTGACAAATTGGAGAAGTACGGGGTCTGTGCCCACGTGTTCTGCCTGGTGAGTGGCTCCGGGCGCTCCCTCCAGCATTGCAATGCGCAGTCCCTGCCACTCTCTCCTCACCAGCTCGTCCCGTTTTCTGCAGTATTTTGCCACTCTGCTTTTTCGCCAAGAGAATGACCGTGTTGGACTCATGGGCTTTCTCCCACGAGATATCCACCTTGCCGTCAGGCGGGCGGCACAGATGGTGAGAGCCTGAAAAGAGCAGAAACGTTTGTGCCAGGCGAGACTTGCACGAGCTTAGCTCAGACCCCACAAAAGAAAGGCCACCCTTTGCAGATGGCTGTGGGACAAAGTGTGGCTCCCAGCATCCCCACTGGGGCTCTGCCAAAAGAGACTCCTCCACCAGGCAGCTCTGTGGGCTGAGACCCAGCAGTGGCCACATCCTGCCCCCTGCCCAGAGCCTGGGGCTGCCTGGGGAGGCCTGGGGGCTGCTGCTGATGGGGCTGCTCGGCTCTTCCCAGCACTGCTATGTCTACGGACAGAGAGGGGCCACGGTCATGTGCTGCAAGGAAGACTGCAACAGGTGGTTCCACCTGCCCTGTGCCAAGGAGGGCGGCTGTGTCACTCATTATATTCCACGCTACAGGTACCTCCTGCACACTGATAGCCACCCATGGAGAAGTATCCAGCATTTCTCATGCCTTTGCCCATCCCTTTGCCCCCAGTTCCTACTGCCATCAGCACCGCCCAGAACAGGATGTGCAGGTGACTCCAGAGCCGGGCACCCAATGTCTCATCTGCATGGAGCTTGTGGATGACAGGAAGACTTTCAGAACCATGGTGTGCCCAGCGTGCAAAAGGGCCTGGTTCCACAGGGACTGCATCCAGGTAGGAGCCATGCCCTCAGCCCAGGGGATCAAGAGGGGCTCAGCAGCACCAGGACCTCTTTCACACTGCTTCTCTTTGCCCTGCAGGGACAGGCCATGTGCGCTGGTATTTTATGCCTCCGGTGCCCTCTATGCAGAGACATTAGAGAATTTCTTTCACAAATGTTCATCTTGGGGATCCGAGTCCCCTTCAGGTTGGTGTCCTTCTGCCTGGCTCACAAGACAAGAGGGTGCAAGTGCTATGCTCTCCCCGCCCCTGCCATGCAATCCTGGCCTTGCCCTGTCCTGTGAACCTGGGCTTCAGCTTCACGCACAACTTGGAAAAGCACTGGAGGAAGAGCAGAGACACTCTGTACCTCCATGAGGGTAGGGCAGCAGAAAGTCATCAGCTTTTCCTTTCTCCATCAGACAGCCAACATGGGAGGACAACGATGCCTTTGTGGAACTAGGAGAGAGGCACAGCATGTGCAATGCCAGGGATTGCCTTTGCCCAGGAGGCAGGGAGCAGGCAGAGGCAGAGGGGTAAGTTGGGAAGCTATACCCAGGGATCTGCAGAGAACCCGTGTCTCAGCAAGGGATCAAAGCAGAAGGAGCCAGAAGGGCTTAGACGGACTTTGTCCATGCTCTGGACACTTTGTCCTCAGTGCCAAGAATCTGTTTGCTTCTGCAGGCCCTGGAAACTGCTGCTGTGTTCCTCCTGTGCTGCCCAGGGCACCCACAGGCGCTGTGCCGGCCTAAGCAACCATATCCACGCCTGGGAGTGTGACAGCTGTGCTGGTCTTGGCACAGGTACGAGGCAAAGCACCCGGGTGGCTCTGGGCTGGGTGCCCCTGGGCTGAGGGCACTGCCCATGGGCCAGGGCAGTTCCCATGCTGGCTTGGCAGAGCCTGTCCACTCCTTGAGTGCTGGCGGCACTGCTCTGACCTGGCTTGGCCCACGGGCTTTTGACATTCCTACTTTGCCTTGCAGCCTCTGGGGCTGAACCAGAGCTCAATGGTCGCAGCCTGGCCACACAGTCAGGATTGGAGCCTTCCCATGGCTCCCCAGAATCAGAGACCAGCAGCTCCAGCTCCCACAGCTCGGAGTCATGGGGTCCGGCTCCACAGTCTCCTCCTCCAGAGACCCCCAACCGCAGCAGACACCAACATGAAACATCACAGCTGTCTCTGCCATCTTCCTCGCTGGACACCCACAGCCCAAGCACATCAGTCTCAACATATGGCAGATCTACAGACCTTGGGCACAGGGTCTGTCCCAGATGTGCTGGGCCTGACCGCAGGCAAAACTGCTCTCGCCAGCGAGGTCGGGCCCCAAACCCATGTGTCCGGTCGAGGAGTCCCCGTGATAGGAGCAGCAGCAGAGGACGAAGGGCTGAGAGGCCCAGGCAAAGAGAGACACTGTCACCGCCATCCCCCAGACGCAGACGCAGCCGCCAGCAAGGTCGGGCCCAGAGTCCAGCTGTCCGCTCAAGGAGCTGCCGTGACAGGAGCCACAGGACAGGACCTAGGACTGAGAGGCCCAGGCGAAGGCAGACACCAT
>JAGMWU010000635.1:13706-26096 GCA_018697195.1 Certhia americana | reverse complement strand
TGGAGCAGCTCTGCTGGCAGGAAAGGCTGGCACAGCTGGCATTGTTCAGCTGCACAGGAGAAGCTTTGGGCTGAGCTCAGGGTGGCCTTGCAGGGCCTGAAGGAGCTCCAGGAAAGCTGGAGAGAGACAATTCCCAAGGGATGGAGGGACAGGACACAGAAAATGGCTTCAAACTGGCAGAGAGTAGGTTTAGATGGGATATTAGAAAGAAATTCTCTGTGAGGGTGGTGAGGGGCTGGCACAGGGTGCCCAGAGCAGCTGTGGCTGTCCCTGGATCCCTGGCAGTGTCCCAGGCCAGGTTGGACATTGGGGCTGGAGCAACCTGGCACTGTGGGAGGGGTCCCTGCCCAGTGGATGAGCTTTCCCAACCCAAACCATTCCATGATTCCCTTGAGTTAAGCAGATAAACTTTTGCTGTTCCCTAAAGCATTGTCCAGACCTTCCCAAAAGTATTTGGAGCATAAGGAATTCTGTCAGCTCAGCTGGATCACCTCAGACACCCACTGTGATTGTGATACCTCAGGTTTTAGCTATTATATTTTTTAGACTCTGTGCTGCTTTGGTGAGTAATTTTAAGTTTCATATTCAGTGCTACTAATCTCTCTTCGCAGTGTAGACAGAAAACAATTCCTTCTCCAGTTTGGTACCAAGGACAACTTTCAGGCCCAAGAACAAAAACAACAGTGAAGTGAGAAGGAAAAAACAAGGAGGATGGAGCTTCAAAACCTGGAGCTATGGTTGGACAATTGATTCTAATTTGCTAATTGACCAAAATTTATAAAAATGTAAAACCTCATGACCTGGGTGTCCATTTTGTGACTTCTTTGGGGCATCTTGGGTGTGGTCCAGCTGGACTCTTGAGTGGCCCAAGATTACCCCTTGAGACCTTTTAATAAATCCCTGTTTATCCTTTGCCCTGTCTAGTCTCTGTTCCAAGTCAGCCTCCAGAAGGCATCAGTTTGGCAGGGGCAGAACAGGAGCAAGGACAACCCCAGACCCTCTGATAGAAAACAGAAAGCTATAATTTAATACTAAATGTTTATCCTGGGCCACATCTGTGCTAGGGGGTCTAGAAACATTAAAAATGTAGCAAGTTTCTGTGAACTGCATTTGGGGGTGGAAATCATAAAGTGTTTCTGCCTCACAAACAAAATATTTGACTGATATATGTGTAAATATATTCTGTTCACCTCTCTTGTGGGCACTTGAGCCTGAGTTGCTAAAATGTCTAATTCAGAGTGCTGTTGAATTTCCAGTCAGCTTTCATCCAGCTGGGATGAATGGGGGGTTTTGTATCTCTCTATTCAGGTTCTGAACTGTATTCTGAGGAGGAAGTTTCAGAAGGATTTAGTTTTGTTCTGCCAGTTCCCTTCCAGAGGCGTTGCCAAAGTCAGTTTTGTTGGGATGTTGTGCTATGGGTGAAAAGCAGCTGATAGATGAAGGCAGTGCAGAATAAATAACATTAAATAGGAAATGTTTCAGTCAGTTGGGTGGGTTTTGTCTCTGGAGCTCAAAAAGCTGCTGTTGGGAATATTGTCTTTGCTCAGTTTTCCTGCTGTTCTCATTCTCCCTGTATAAATGTAATTTAGGGGGGAAAAAAATCCTGTGGTAGTTCTTTTCTTTTAATCCTGTGTCATATTTAGAACAAACACATTTCTGTGCCATGCAAGGATATGCTTCTCTTGGATATTTGTCTCCTTCAGAGCTTGTCTTAAAAGCTCCTGGAAGCAGAATTCAAGGCTGTTGTATGAAAATCAATTTCAATTATGATTTTTCCTCCAACAGGAATCTGAAATTGTAGAGGTTTTGTGAAGGCATCCCTGTACCAGGGACAAAAAGTTGCTTTTTGCTGCCATCATTTTAGGGAATGGAAAATGAAAGCAGCATTTACTGGAAGTGTTGCAGCTGCTGAATTCCCAAGGGAAGGTTTTTGTGGCACAGAGACCTGAGCCAAGGATTCCATCTGCTTCCAGCCTAGCCTTTGAAGTGCCAAACTCACCCTAAACTCATTTTGGTACCTTTTTCCTGGAAATGATAGATGGCTCTGAGGTCACTCAGACTTGCAGGGAGGTAAAAACTCCACAGAGGGAACTGAAAGGTCCCTGCAGCTGAATCACAGAGATGCTGCAGCAGTTCACGTTGGGTCAACTTTTCTTTAATTATTAACAAGCTGGGGAGGGACCTCAGTGCAGTTTTTGTGTGTGTAATGGGTCACCACAGAGCAGTGAAGTCATCCTGGGTGCTCTTGTTAAATAATGTTGGCTTTGGCATTTCTGTATTGGCTTTTGCATGTTGTTATTGATCATAAATATTTAGATATGGTTATATATGTTATAACTCCTTTTAGCTGCTTGTTAATATCACATCATCTCACAGTTTAAGTATGGATTGTACTGCTTTTAGAAATAGTTTAAGAAATATAATATCTATGTATCACTTATAGAAATGGTAATGTGATGAACAGACCTTAACAAAACATCAGAGGTGAAAAAGCTTTTGTGTAATTAAAGAACTGTGTGAGATCATCCATTAATTGACCAGTCTGAGTGATAAGATGCTGTCCTGGTCTGAACGCCAGGTGTGTGCTAAGGAGGGCAGGAGCCTCCCTTGGAACGGAGAATGCAAACCCCCTCCCTCCCAATTATTATAATTTGGAAATTCAGGGGATCTCGGGCAAAGATCTGGGGATAGGAATAACAGTTCTTTATTAGGGGAACTAAACTAAAAATGCAGTGATACAAAAACCCATCCCAGTGTCAGAGTCAGGCTGCCAGCTGTCCCCTGTGTGTCAGGGGTTGGTGGCAGTGCCATGCCATGGTGGCTGCAGCCCTCCTGCAGTGGCAGATGTGGCTCTGGTGGAGCAGGGATCCTGGAGAAAGGGGCAGTTTCCCTGGGAAGGTGCAGTGGGCAGAGCTGGGCCTGCTGTTCCTCTGGGAATGCAGTGCAAAGGCTGCTTGATGTGCCAAAGCTGGGATTGGATCCAGGCAGGAATGCTTGGCTCCTGCCCTGGCTGCAGCATTTCCCACTGGGCTGATGGAATTCTCTCAGGGACACTCAGTGGCCCCTGAGCAGAAGATCTGTGCCTGCAGGGAGGCTGGGTTGTGAGGAGATCAGCAAACTGCCCCAGCTGCTTTGTGACACTTGGCCATGGACAGAAGATTCCCCCACTCCCCACCAGTTCTAATAAAGAACTGTTATTCCTATCCCCTGATCTTTGCCTGAGAGCCCCTGAATTTCCAAATTATAACAATTGGGAGGGAAGGGGGTTTGCATTCTCCATTCCAAGGGAGGTTCCTGCCTTCCTCAGCAGATACCATTTGAACCACAACAGGAAACCATGCCAGTTTTGACTGCAGTTAAGGCACATTAAAGATAAATAATTTTAAACACAGTGAGGTCAGATAGTTAATCCTTGGAGTATTTAAAGGTGTTGGTAGCAAGGCAAGTGCTGAGAAACTCAGAGTTTTGGGGAAGGCAAAATTAAATCCAAGTTTTAATGTGGCATTAAATTAAATTGTTTGCTTTAGTCAAGGCTGATTTTTTTCCAGCTGGCAAAAGAT
Source organism: Certhia americana (assembly GCA_018697195.1). Lineage (NCBI taxonomy): Eukaryota > Metazoa > Chordata > Aves > Passeriformes > Certhiidae > Certhia > Certhia americana. The sequence goes on along the minus strand of JAGMWU010000635.1, from coordinate 22,536 downwards.
TAAAGGGGGGAAAATCTGATAACAAGAGAATGGCAGAACCCCAGAAAATATTCCAAATGCTGTTTTGAACTTGTGGGTTGTGCTGGAAATGGATGAGCCAGCTGGGCATTCAGCATTTTTAGCAGAATAAATACACCCCATGGAGGCACTTGAAATAATTCCTTTCCTAAATTCAGTGTGTTTCCAAGCCTTTGGGGTATTTTGGGGCTGTCCATTCCATTATTCAGCCTCATGCAATTTTCACTTTCTCAGGACTGCAGGGTTTAAAAGAATGACTCAGTACAACACTGTCAATGTTACTGAAACCAGCCTTTTGTTTAAAGGTTTAAAGCTTTTGTTCAGCTTCAGGGTTTTATTTGAAAGTCTCACAGAAAGGATTTCCTCTCATTTGCCAACGTTTTGACTCATTCTCCTCAGGAAGAGAATTAGAAATCATTTCTCTTTGAGCTCTGCTGTATTTCTATGTTTGATCAGATGTTTGTCCATCCATTCCTGGCAGCTCTTTTTTAAATTCTTCATTTTTTAATGTGGATTCTGGGTCTATCTGGGCTTGCTTCTTCCTCCTCTTCCTCAGACTCAGCATCATCATTGTAGAAGTGAATTGTGGCTTGTACAGGAAAACTGGCCAGAACCTTCTCTCCAATGTTAGCAAGAAACTTCTGGGATTTGGATTTGGGCAAATAAAGCCTGAGAAGAAGAAAACACATTTTGAGAGAAAAAGTTAAACAATGTATCACTTGTCCATCCAATCTAGCTGGAACATTAAAACTTATTTTTTAATTAATTAATTCTAGAATTAGGATTTAGTTAGGGTTAGGTTGGTGGCCTGAGGTACAGAGGTTGATTTTAGTGGATTTTATGTCTCCAGCTGGAGGAGGAGGTGTAGACTGATTGATTTATTTCAAAATTCACGTTATTTTGTATTAAAATCATAAATGGCCTCTCTCGGTTTCACTTTGGCCAATTTCCAGTGAGATCTGACAGTAATTAAGGTCACACAGAATTTCAGGTGCCACAAAATGCTTGTTTTATACACAAATATATACACAAATTTGTTTTCTAACAAATGCTTGTAAAAGAAGAGGGATATTCCATTGATTTTCCTCCTCTAAAGGAAAATCCCAATTAGGAGTTTCTTAATGAAAGAATCCAAACATTGGGGAAAACCTTTATCAGTCCTCCAGCCTTAAAAAGCTTTAGCTGGAGTTCAACTTTTAATCAAGAGCAAATTAAAGCAACCTCAAATCTGTACCAATCAAGCTCCAGTAACAGCTGTCCCCATTAATTTTTGGGGCTTAGTGACCAATAAATGTAAATATAAATTAGGTGAGGCAAAAAAAAAAAAAAAAAGAGTTTTAAAAATTACTTTTTCATTATTTTCATCTTTTTCAGGCTCTGTTCAGCGTGGGCATCTTTACTGAGGGATAAATATCTCTCCTGAGAAGGAAGGAGTTTTATTTTTTTTTATTATTATTATTATTATTTATTTTTTTTATTTTTTATTTTGGTCACTTTGCCTCTCTCAGGTAACAGGATTGAACTCACCTCACTGGATGCTGGAACCCCAGGGCTCCTTTTGCTCTAAAATTTATCACTTGACCATCCAATTCTGGCTGGAAAGAGACACATTTATTAATTAGAATGGACTCCAAATGAAGACTGCCCTGATTTCCTTCAGGTAACTGGAGAATTCCACAGTAATGTAGCTTTTTTTGTTTTTTCCTCAAAGTGGGATTCTTGACATCATCACTGGGGATCTGTTCTCTCATGAAAATTAAACCTCAACACCTTTGTTGATTGTGCCTCAATCTCTATTTTTGTTCTTTCAGCCTTTCCTTCCAAGCAAGTAAAACTAAAAATCACTGTTAAAGCCAGTAAGAGTTTCTTTAAAATTCGATTTTCTGTTGATTTCTTCAGTGGTGTACTTATAGCAACATCCCTCCCAAAAAAACCCCAAACCAATAAATAAAATTATGCACATGAAAATATGTTTTTAAAAGTAATTTTCACTTAAACTCCCCTTATATACAAAATATTACATCCAGACTATGCCTGGAGATTTCAAGATTTCAAACTGAGAAATTTGAAGATTGAAGATTTGAAGACATTCTTTATATATATATATGTGTGTGTGTGTGTGTGTGTGTGTGTAATTAAGTGTCTTGGTTTGAAAAAGACAGGGACCAAAGAAAAGGGAAACTTCCCTTGGGGTTTGTTATAATTCCAAAATTGAAAGAGAGGCCTTAGGCAACGATAAGGAGGGTAGGAATAACAGTTCTTTACTAGTTAGTCCAACAAGGTACATTAACAATAATTACAATATTGACAACAAACAGAACTAGAGGAGGGGAAAAGAAAAACAAACAAAAAAAAAACAACAAGTCAGTCACAGTTCTTCCTCTGGTAACACCCCCCCCCACCCCCCTCGGTACCGTCACAAGCAAATAGGCTAGCGGCAGCTCTAGGAGGGTGAGATAATTCTGAGGGTTCACAGTGGCTGGAGCTGTTGGAAAAAAAAAGTGTCCCGGCTGGCAGGGGCTGTAGAAACAGCGTGGGGAGACCTCGAGCAGAACTGAAGAAACCGTGGGTGCAGGGCAGGGAGGAAACGGGTTCCCAAAATCCCGGGGGACACACGAAGAGACCGGTGGTCCGACGGAGTCCGAGGTGAAGGGAAAAGTGAGAGCTCTCTGCCTCGCTGAGACGAGCAGCCCTGGCCGTCCCCCCAGAGCAGAAAAAAACTGCCCTGAGCGAAGTGGAATCAATGTCTCTGTGTAGCTGCTTCCTTTGTTTGTTCCTGAGCACCCATAAGTACCGAAAAGCACCCAGCCATTAGCTCTTTAGCAACTTCTGGGAAAAAATTCTATAAGAAATCAACCCAACCCCCAACATTAAGCAAATATAAAGCTGTCAAAATGAGGGCTGTCTGGAGTAAGCAGTTGTTTCTGCAGCTCTTGATATTATATTAGTAATATAAATTATTATTACGATATTATTACATTATTATTACTAAATTAAATATGTTAATAATACATTAAGAAGAACTGAAAATAATTCTGTATCTAACACAAAATTAGAGATATTCTCAACCATCACCATGCACAGAGCACTAATTTAAACCATATTTTCCAATGCTTGAAAGAAAAAATGAGGAACTGGCCCAGCCTGGCTTCCCACAATTCAATTTCTGCTTTTCCACCAGGATTCCTGTCCCCAAAATTCACTCTCACCATTTGTTGGCTCTCCGTGGCCTCCCCATCCCTTGCTGGGAGCATCCAGGGCCTCCATAAAGTAGAGCTGCTGGAAAATCAGGAGACAATGGAATCTTGGAATATCCTAGGTTGGGAAGGACCACCAGGATTACAGAATCCAACTCTGCACAGATCCCACCCTGAGCATCCCTGAGAGCCTTTCCATGTAGTAAATCTGATTTTTATGGCAATATTTGGGTTCTCCCCACACCCCAGCCTCCCTCTGACCCATTTTTCACCTTTCCCTTTAGGATCTCACAGCTCTGAGTGAACTTAGAATAACACTGAAATCTTTTTCTTTATGCCTCTCCTGCCTCTCCCACAGATATTTTTTGAGGCAACAACTCCAGCGTTAATCCAAGGAGGACAATCTGACCCCATTGGCCCAAGGGATGGAGTGCTGGTGGGGTCATCACGATTCCAGATACTCTTTCCACCAGGATTTTCCATCTCTGTTGCTGTGCAACAACAGATCCAGCTGGAGAAATGGAAAAACGCTTTCAAACAAACATCAAAATAATAGTAATAAGGTGGTCACAACCTTAATTTTAGTTCTGAAATACTGACTTAAAAGGAGGGAGTTTCAGCAAAACAAAATATAATAACGAGGAACGCTTTCAGAAATATATTTTGCCCTTTCCTCCAAATGTTTTTTTTTTTCAGATTCTAGTCAATGGAATAATGCCATACTCACAGTTGGAGATTCCCGAGCTCCCTGTTCCTGCCTTACCTGCCCAGGTGTTCCCCCGGCCGGGGTGGGAGCTGCCGGGAATCCCGGGAATGCCGGGATCGGCTCCCGGCTGCTCCCTCCATGGCTTTGGATGCTCCAAAAGGTGGGAGAGGCTCTGAGCCCCTCCTCTGTGTGAACTGCCAAAGGAACTCACCTAAAACAAAAAACAAACACGGGAAAAGCTGGGAAATGTCCCTAAGGAGAGGCTTTGCCAAGGAGGTCAGAGGTAGGACAGGCTCTCACCTTGGAGGCTGCTCCAGGGACAGTCCCAGGGAAAACAGAGGGGTTTGATCAGGTTCGGTTAGCAAATCCCATGGGATTTTTCTAGATTTTTATCCAATTTATCTTTCTGCTGCTGTTTTACTGGACAGTGAATTTACAGAATTCCCAGGATTCTTGCAGAATCAGAATTTGCTCTGTATTAAATACACTCTGTAAATGCACTTTTTGCATGTTTTGGGAAAACTCATCCACATCCTGTCCTAAAAAAATAACTCTAAATTCTAATGTGAACTTTCTTCACAAGAAGGTGTCGGAGTCTGGAATTATGAGAAATATCTCTTTACATGTTTAAGACATTTTAAGATCTCTGACAAACTGTGTTTTTAACCTTTGTTCATGGATAAAATGCTTTTAGGCTCTGGAATGAAGCAGAGTTTTCAAGAATGTGTATTAGATAGTAGAATAGTGTGTGGTTTTATCACAGGGTGAGAATTTTAGATATATGGGGTTTTTAGGATGGCAGGCAGGTGATGACAAGATGGAGAAGTCCAGGTGCTTTTGGGCTTTCTCCTCTTCCTCACCTACTCCATGTTCTGCACTGAGGTGACACATTATGGTTGGTTTAGAGTAGAGTTTAACTTTCTAACATAGATAATAGTTATTGGAGAAGTATTATAAATACTGATTATGTGGATTGTAGTATAAATATCCACACCACCCTGAGGGCAGGAGTGTTTGAGTATTTGGAATTTGGCATTCAGGGATTTGGGGTTTTGTGCCTTGAACTGACCTGCAGAAAGAGCTCTGCTGGTCAGGAACAGAATGTATTGATAAGAAATAATAAACTATGAAGAATACATAAGAAGAGACAACTCCCAACCCTGTGCTTCAAATTCTCTGGCTGGGGAAACAAAATTGTACATTCTTGGGTCCAGGAAAACAGCCGGCAACAGAGACATACAAAAATATTTTTTATAAACCCGAGAAGAAGGCAAAAAAATTTTATTTACTGACCGCAGATTATTTAGTGTGAACTGGGCAGCTTCAGTCTAAATCTACTCCCTCACATTTTAAATACCTTGTGATGTAAATAAATAAATAAATAAATAATGCCCTATTACAAATAAAAAATACCTGCCCAGCCTCAATCCCTTTGAACATTTCTGTACCAAACTCAGTACAATTAACAGAACAAAGAAGATGGTGAACAATATTAAAAAAATCCAAATTATTTGTTTAAATAACAGCACAGGTCCTGAGGAAAAATGGCAAACTTCTTAAGCGACCTGAAGTGTAATTAAATATCTTGCTAAACTACAGTCTGACCTTCACGTATTTAATTTCAGCAGCTCAGTTTTATTTAGTCCTGATTTAACTGGAGAGTTGAAAGGGAAATTTGTATTGAAGAACTGATACCTGTGATCTTGCAACCAGATCTGGATGTGAGGATAATTGATTTATTCCTCTGCCAGCATGGATATTAGTGCAGGACTAGAGCCTAAAGTGCTGAAATGCAACACTCCAGAAGATGCAAGGTTATTCTCAATTAAATCTCTTGATAAAGCCCCGCAAGACCAAATTTATTATAAAATTACTGAAAATACAACTTTGGTGATGAAGCTGCAACGTGATCAAATGTAGTTACACATTTGTAGAAAAAAATGTGAATATTACATTATAGTATTAATCAATACTATGTACTATATACTATACAAACCACACAACTTCAATTGGCATTTAATGAAGAAATCATTAATTAAAGTCAGGTTCTCTTTCGCAGAACACTTAATTTTAATGTAAGGTGCTTAATTTTGATATTTGGTGACAAACACAGAATCAGAAAAGTTTTCCAAGGAATCGGGAATTGTTCAGATTTCTGACATTATCTGGAAGTAACTTTTACAGATTCAACTTCTACAGAAAGATGAGCCCTGTGCTAATCATTTTGCGTTAATTAAAAGAGGTTTTTATCTTTGTGAGGAATGGGGTTTATGCAGTTTTCTCATGAAGGCAATTGTGCATTTTCAAGAATAGAGGGAGTTCAACATAAATTGGTATATTTGGGGAACCTGGACACCTCCACAGCATTTATAGTTTTGAATAATATCTGATATTAAACAAAAAAACACAGACACTGATAGCAAGAAAAGCTTCTCCCAGAGAAATCCTTGGAAAAGCTTTTAGGGCGCAAAAGGAGAAGGAAGCACCTGGTTAAAAAGCACAGCAAGGCCAGTCTCAAAATATTCTTTTGAAGTCCAAAAGAGCAGCTCAGCTATCCTGAGGTTACACAGCAGAGCTGGGAGGTTTGAGGGCTGTTACTCCAAGGTTTCCAGTGATGTTTTCCAAGGTTTCCTTCCACCCTCCTGTGAAGAGGAGCTGACTGACATGGTTCTTCTATCTTAGAAAACTTATTTTAACAAATTCCCTGTTGCAAGCAAGGCCTTAATTTAACAATAACAATAATAACAACAACAGAATGTTTTCCCAATCTAAAATTCTGAACTTTTCAGTCAAAGTTTGTCATGATTAAGTCCAAGTTACACTATAACAGAGACTAGAAAACCTCCAGCAGCTTTACAGCTCTAAATTAATTCTGTGCCAGCATAGCCAGGAGCTGTCTGGAAACAGGGACTGGTTTTGCCTGTTCTGCTTTAGATTCCCTTGCATGGTGAGGCTTTGTGTCCATTTTCTCACATATTGATAAACTTTTCCAGGGTAGGGAAAATCAGAAAATGATCGTTGTGGAGCTGCCTGCATTCCATGGCACGGCAGGATTTGAAGCAAAGCCCATCCCTGGCTGTGGGCAGGTTACACAAACAGCTGAGCTCTGTGCAGCCTCGGGGGTCAGCAGTGCACAGGCTGTTCAGCTAACCCAGAGAAAGTGAATGCCAGAGTTAAGAGCTGGCTTTGCAGATTGTTTTCTTTCTTTTGATGTGCCCAGGGAAGTGTTTGGACTTCCTGCACAAGATAAAGTCACACAAAGGGGTAGTGTGAGGAGCCAGGTGAGGAGCACTGGAGGTTTGTTCCTCTCAGTGAAGGGCAGGATATGGCAGCAGCACAAGATTGGTGTTTCTGAAGCTTGAGATGAAGAATGGCTTAAAATATTTGGCCTTACAGCTGAAACTCTTCTCTGTTTGTGCCATGAGGTGTGGGGCTGACAATTCTGTGCTCCAAAACTTCAGAGCTGAAGGCCTGTCAGGATCCTTTCTTTCCTAAGGAAAGCTTCTCAGTTTCCCAAGAGAAATTGTGTAAACCTATTCTCTAAAGAATAATCTTTCTCAAAACAACAGGTGGTGTTTTTTCATCCTTGTTTTCCATACCATAGAATGTATTGTTTCTTTTACTTAACCAATGGTAATAGGGAAGGGGGTGTTCCCATTCCCCAATCACTTTTTACTCAGCGAAATACCTTATATAAGGTGCTCCATTTTGTTAATAAAGATTCTTCTTTTCAGCCTTCTGATGAACTTATTTGGAGTCTGTGTGGTTTTGTTCATAAATAACAGCAACAATGAGGTGTAGAAATATTATGTCCCATCCCTGGAGGTGCTCAAGGCCAGGTTGGACAATCACAAAATCACAGAATTCTCAGGCTGGCAGAGCCCTTTAGGATCACCCAGTGCCACCCCAAACCCTGTCCCCAAGGGCCACATCCAGACTCCTCCTGAGCGCTCCCAGGGACAGGCACTCAGACCTCCCTGAACAGCTCAGCCCAAGGCCTGACCACTCTGCCAGGAAAGAAAACTTTTCCTGAACATCCCCTGGCACAACTTAAAACCATTTCCTCTCCTCCTTATTCTCAAGTTCTGGACTAGACCTTGAGTTCAGAATAATTAAAAAAAGGCTGTGGCTTCCTGCCCTGCCCAGGAAACAACTGTCACGTATCTGTCAATGTAAGTGTTGGCTTCTTTCTTGCAGCCTTGCATTTTGCATCTTTTTTTAATCTTCTCTTTCCACTCACACAATAATGATCTGCTAGGATCAGACTGATCCACACCTTCCTTTCCCAGAGCTGTGTAGAGATTTCTTTCCTTATAAAATACAGAAAGTATTTGGTAAGTTTTATGCATAGATGTATTGGAGGAGTAAAGGAGAACTTGCTGCCTGTTGTGTATTCGTCAGGAGCAGTTTGTGTTTGCAGCACACAGAAATCCTATAGTTTTATTCCCTGACTGGCTGTTCTTCACCCTGATGTCAGCATTCAGCCCTTTGGGGAATCCAAATGAAAATCTGCTGAAATTCAGTGCATCCATTTGTGGCTTCGGTGGCCACAGGAATGGGAACTGCAGACAGGTGTCTTCTCCTGGTTCTGTGTGGGATACAAAAGGGAATACTGCAAAGTAATTTCTGAGCAAGGTGAGATCCTTTCCTGTTGTCCATTAGGATTTTGAGCTTTTGAGAAGCAGATTTATCCTGGGCTCCATCACAACTGGCGGGAGCAGCAGGAAAGGGATTGGGATTGATCCCCTGAGCCCCCTCAGGTGAGCCCCCACCTGCAGAGCTGCCCCAGCCCTGGTCCCAGCACAGGGAGGAGCTGGAGCTGCTGCAGAGAGCCCAGAGGAGGCAGCAGGATGAGCAGAGGATGGAGCAGCTCTGCTGGCAGGAAAGGCTGGCACAGCTGGCATTGTTC